>QVOA01009583.1:0-17931 GCA_014825685.1 Pseudomyrmex cubaensis | reverse complement strand
ATATTTGAACGTCATCCAAAAAATATCCTTCAGAGTTAAATTAAATTCGCAAAAATGAATTCTTTATTTAAGAAATGAACATCAATAAGTTTTCAGAGAGAGAAATCTCCTCGCACGTAACATTTATAATTTTAATCCATCAATTATTCATCCACCTATTACTTATTGATGCGCCGTGATCAATTGCGATTTATAATTCATCGTTTTCGAAACGACGAATGCGTCGCGCGGCCAGATTAATTAACGTCATTCGTTCTTCGTTGAATCTTCCGCTTTTTCTACGTCGTAAATGCGAAGCCGGGCGGCGGCGGTCTTATCGACGCGGTCAATCGCCGACGGATAAGACCGGAAATCCGGCGCGTGTCCCGATATCAGCGAAAGCTTCACCCACGCTTTTCGCGCGTAAATGCCGTTTTCCTCCTTCTCCCCGCTTCTCTTTCCCTTCTCATCCCGCGACCAGCTTTCCGATGTCACTGGGTATATACCTTCTGGTTCGTGTCCCGACGTTCCCTTTGTCGGCGACACGAACGTGGAGCGCAGAGCGGCGCTTTTCCTCTCCCGAGGGTGAATTTCCTCATCTCGTCGGGGCTTCCGTCTCTTTCTCTCTCTCTCTCTCTCTTTCTCTCTCACACTCTCTCTCTCTTTTCTTCCCTTTCTCCCGCGGCCGTCCGTGATCCCTGGCAAGAGTTTCCGCACGACTGTAGCGAGAGGCGGACGAGCGAGAAGCCATTTCTTTTATCTGTTTATCCTTATCTGCGGCTGCTTAAAACCGTACTCCTCCTTCTTCGGCTTCTTCCTCGCGGCTGGCTGGCTCTTCCTTACGTCTCTCTGGTCGTCGTTCGTACTTACTCTCTTCTTTTCTCGTTCGGATTCCTCTCTCCGCCGACTTATACCGTTCTCATTAACCGAGCTTCATGCACAATGCAAGCCGGTCGCGCCGGCATTCCGACCGTTTTCTTTGTTCCGCACTCTTTCGAGTGCCGCGGTCTTGAAATGCATCTACGCGCGCGCGCGCGCGAGTGCATGTCCTTTGCACCACGAGTATTATTATCGGAACACCTCGAATATACCTTCTATCGTTTTGTTTGCGAGTGCTTTCGGAGATTGTGTCTCTCGCGTTGTCACGCGTTTAGATAATTGATGAGCTGCTTTCTTCTTCTCCGCTCTGTCGCGTGTGTTCTTGTGCAACGTCACTGTGTATGTTTATGACTGCTCTGAGAGATATATTCGTTAGTTTAATTAAATTGCGCGCGTTGTTGAGAAGAATTCGATTTTCACATTCGAGAACGCGCGAATGTGTGTTAATTAAGAAAATATCCGCTCCAAAGAGTCTCGATCATTTTACGTACAAAAAGAAATTATGCTCTTGTATAAATAATGTGATACGCGCGTGCTCGAATGGCAATTAAGCCTTAGACAACTAATAGAAACCGATAAACATTTAACAACGCGGGCGGAAAGAATCGAGGAACTTTCGGGCATTAACAAGAAGGGATCGAGAGTTAGAGTTCCGGCGTTCTCGGTATTAGCTGTAGTTAATGAAGAAGGGCAGCGGTGCAACGACAGGAAGCACCTCTGATGAATGGAACCAATTTACCGAGTTGGCGTCTAGTCTATTTTACTTCTTCCTAAGCCGCGGACCTATTGATCTCCCGTCTCTTTCTTATCTTTATCGTTCTCCACGTTGACGTACCGGCATTCTCGTCGGTCTAGTTTACGCGTCGTGTACGGAACACTTTCTGACACTTACAGTCTCACAGAGGTAATCAAGATCCTCTTGAGATTTTCAATTACATCGTTTCTCTCGTTCTCGAAATTGCAGGTAGAAAAAATACAGTAGTAGGAAAACCTATTTTTGGCGTTTTATAATATATGTATACACAAATTGTTTATTTATTGAAATTTCGTGCGCCGTCAAACGTTGCTCCTATCGAATATATCAAATATCAAACATTTCGGTTAATCGAGTAAACTGCGGCGATGAGCGACGAGTACGGAATTGCCGCGCAACGATCGGAAGTGAGTTCGCGAATGAAGAATTCAAAGAATCGATATATCGAACACATGCTAAGGTGATTTAGATTAATAAGACCGCGGATATAGGTGCGCGCGTCCCCTCGGCGTTACCCCGGGATGATGAGCTCCCGGGGATTCGAGAGAGGGGAGGGGGCAAAAGGAACACCCAGTGGAACCAGTCGCACGGAGATCTACCTCCGCTCGCGGGATAATCCTCGAAACCCAATTATATTTTACTGCGACTCGACTCCGACTTCCATCCCGGCTCTCTCAACCGCAGAGGAACGAAGACGAACGAGCGCCGTTTAGGCGATGAAATACGGATTAGCCGTTATAACTGGAAATTGCCACCCTCTACTCTCTCTCTCTCTCTCTCTGTCTCTCTTTCTCTCTCTCTCTCTCACTCTTTCTTTCTCTTTCTCTCTCTCTCACGGTCCTTCCCATCCAACTCCACCACCCTGAAAATCCTCTTCGCGAGAATCAGGAAAGCATCGTCGACAGCAAATCCTTGAAGCATTAGTACTGGCGTGAAATAATTGTCCGTACTCAAAATTTACGTCATAATTATGCTGATAGTTAAACGGAATAAAGTTTGCGGTGCGCATATAACGTGTAAAACATCTGAGTGTTATATACACGAGTGTACATATTGTGTACATACAACCCTTGGCTGATTCTCTTCTCGTCTTAAATTTTATACGCGCGCGAATTTATACGTTACGTAATATTATTATTCTCCCTGTTTACGCGATACATTTGAACACAGAGATGAAAATTGTGATGAAAATTCGGGATTTGATATAAACGCATATTATTCGTCTTTCTGACTCTCCGCGCTTCGAGCCTTGTCGCGGGAATATTCATAGCCTTTACAGAAATCTTTTGTGCATTCTGAGGAATTTTCAAGAGAATAGAAAAATATTAGCTCAGAATCGCGAAGTGGGTCAGGGATTCCTTAGGCAGTGTCTTAGCGGCATACCAGTCTCCATTTCTGCGATCACCTCATCCCCGGACTCTGTTATTAAAAAATTCCCTTCCACCTTCCTATGGCTCAATAACATGGAAATTATTTGTTCTTTTATTGAAACCCCAGCATCTCTCAATATCAAAGACACAATTCCTCCGTGAACCACGCGAGAAAGGCGGTCACGCGTATGTGGATGTTTATCTAGCAAGCCTAAGGGGAAATCATTCTCTTTATTTTTTTTGCCAAAGAAACAACAGCACACTCGTGTGCTAATAAAACGAAATTTCTCGACAATATGCCCGAAATCCGTTATCCAAAATCCGTCGTGCGATAAATAAAAATTAAGTTAAGGAAAATTCAATAAACACAGTAATCGCACATACGTCCGTATTTTGTTATATTATTCTTTATGCATTTTTATTTTTTATAAAAAAAATATATTACATACTATTTATAATATTATATCAGACAACACACGTACATTTTCGCACACAAGATTTTTACCGTCTTTAACCGTGAAGACGAGAAAGAAGAAGGACAAAGATATCGCCGTATTAAGGAAGAAAAAGAAAAGTAATCGGCCAAACGGTCCTTGAACCGTGCAATTACCCCGCGCTATCCTTTTGTTATCAGAACGACGCAAGTTAGGCGAGCGGACATGGGAATGGCCACTACGTCTTCCCTATATCTGCGCTAACGAGTAAGTAGCTGCCACGGCGACGTTATCGATTCCAGACGTAATTACAATTCTTTTCAATACGCCAAGACGACGGAAAGCACGGCAAGATGTGATAGGCTCCTTTAAGTCCTAGGTGACTCGATTAAATATACTGAACAATTCCGCGGTCTGTACCAAAGGAATGCAAACACGTCGCTGTGGTGATTTAAATTTCCGATTTTTGCGGCTGACTCGAGAATCGATCAGCGTATTACCTATCAGATATTGGTATTTTTATATGAAATTGATAACGTACTTATTTATATTTTGTATTTTTTTTTGTTTCATGAAAAACTGAGATACAATTTACAATTCATTTATTCGAAAACAACTTTTTGCGTGACGAGAAATTTGAAGATATTTCAAATCCAACAGTGTGAAGCGTTTCTCTCTTTACTCACGAAACCGAACTGGAACGAGTATGAATTTTATTTTTATCGCAACATGCAAAATACTTCTTGACATAATTAATTTTATGATAATTATGGAACGAAAATTCATTATTCATGTCGATTTATTCTGGTCGCAAGTGAGATCTCACCCCTTCCGATACAGCGGAAACTTTTTATCAGTTATTAGAAGCATTATAAGTAAAGGTATTGATTCTCTTGATATGAGAGATAAAATCCTTGAGAATATTCCGGGGACGGGAAATTCCTAAAGGGAAGTCCGTTAAAAAGTTATACCACCGTTGCTCGCGGCGGGCAACGCAGTATTACAACGGGGGTTGCCGTATTGATCCTGAAGGGGCGCCGCGCGCAACGTTCAGTTCTCGGGCATCTCCGACGATCTTCGTGAAATAACCTCACCCTCGTCCTTAATGTCTGTATCCTCTGCCACCTTGTCGTGGTGGTTTCCTAACCCGGGGCAACTCGAATTGCATATCTTACCTTTCGATATCTGCACTGAAATATAATAGCGATCGGTAAACTCTCGTCCAATTACGCGCTCGAAATAATAATCGCCCGAGTTTTTCGCACGCAGCAATCGTTATTTCACATTTATTTTAAACTCAGTTTTTCTGAAACAACGTAAATTTTACATAAAAATTGCACAAAAAAAAAAAAAAAAAAAAAAAAAAAAAAAAACTGGGCGCCGGATCGAATCCTCTCTGGAGAAGAATCGAGTCCAAATTGGTCAAAGAATCAGCGGATAAGAGAAACTGTAATATTTCTGAAACAATGTATATTTTCTTCTTTCGTCTTTCGTTTCAACTCCAATACAGCGGTAAGTCAATCGCGAGGACTTGATCCTTCTGCATTGAAGAGAATTCTTAGGGAGAAATTCGATATTGATTCGAAGTGTCCGATAAATAGATGATCGATGAAATCAATTCAAAATAATAGTCGTCTACACGACAATTCGCGTGTTGTTGTTTTGTATAGCAAACCGAATTGTTTTAGTCGCGTGGCTCATTAAATGCGAAGTTGCAAAAACAAAAGATGCGTCTTTACTTTTTTACATAATGACTTCTTGTACATGTTGCGTGTCTCGAGAGATTACTTGACTAGCAAAGGAGAAGCCGATATATATATATATATATATATATATATATAAGACTAAGATGAATGATATAATCCTTACGATTTCATGAACGGATACTTGACGAGTTCGATGAGAACTTAACGAGCTTCGACATCTTCTAAAGGATAACGAGTATCTTTGCTCCACAGAGGAATAGGAGATAGCGCACAAATTGGATTTTAATTTGAATTAATTTTCCTTTATTGACGGCAGCGCGAGGAAAGGACGAGCTTAAAAGCGGAGTTTATAGCAGTTACATCTTACGAAGAGATCGATCTCCTGTATTCATCCGATATCTTTTGATCTTTGACGACATTTCTAAATCTTTGCGTAAATACGGTTAACGAAATATCAGCGATATCGTTGAGAGAGTGTGTAAAAGACGTAAAACGTAATATAATAAAATATTACCGTGTCTGAATTCGTCTATTACAATTTTATAACAAGATCTTCTATGAGATAAAATCATAATTTTGATGAAATCATATTGAAAAATTGACGTGACACCTGTGATTTCCCATTTCGTAAATGTTTTACATTAACCCTATATGCATGTAAATTTGAAAATCGTGTAAATCATGGAAATACTCATTATCGGTCAAATTTGCTGACCCAAATAACATTAAGCGCTATCACTAACGGATAATTATGCCGCGCGCGCTGCGAAAACCCGGTTTTCCCGGATTCGGCGTTACATCACTAATTGTTGAACGAGAATCGAAAAGCTCCGAAATCCTATCGCAAAGAGCTCGAAATCTGATCGATAATTTCGATCGGTATCTATATGTGCGCTCGCACAAATTACAACGAGAAGATTATACGTACGTAAGCGGGGAGAGGGAAAGGGGGATGAGATAAGTCTAAGTCAGCGCGCGATTGAAAGGAATTCTGATCAAACGAGAAATTAGACTTTCCGCGCGAACGATCAGACGATTCCGGGAAAACAAAGAGTGCGCCGCCGGGAGGACTCTTTGGAAATACTGTAACGATGTTCCATCCTGCCGCTGTCGGAGCGAGTCTACTATTCGCTCGCCAGAGACACTTTAAACGAAAATAATAATCTCGCTTTGGTGAAAAAACTACTACTCGCGTGGTGGTGGTGACGGTGGTGGCGCGCGGTCAAAGGTCAAAGGAAGAGAGACGCAAAGAGGGAAAGAGAGAGATGGATTTTCTGGCGAAAGTGTGGTCGAAAAAAAAAAAGCAAATCTCTTGGCGCGCGCGTGCTAACGACGTGCGACATCGGGACACGTAGTAACATAAAATTAAACAGGATGACGGCAGATACAGTAATCGCGTCTCGCTGCTGCGCGTCGCCGGAGAACGACGAGGTTATTTTTAAAGAGATAACGGACGCCCCCGTGCGCGCACACGCTAGAGAAACGAACGTAGCGCAAATACGGCGCCCCGGTAGCGAGAGTTACATACACACAGCGTAAACATACAAATATTAGATCAGAGCTCCGTGCTATGTACACCGCAACGCCGTGTGTCAAGAATCCCGTCGGTCGTGGGTTACCGTGACAAAAATTCTAATGGATTTACGACGCTTTTCTCGTCACTTCGCACAATTGCACCTCGAACTTTCTCACACATTGACAACTGCTGAGGTTTTTTTTTCCTCCCAGCACTTGTGTTCGATCGGTTTAACATATTTAAATAACTATTCAAGATATTTGCGGTATTGGTGTCTTTTGAGGCGCGTATAATATTGAAATAATTTTGCACATTTAATAATTTTGCAAATTTACTGTTTTATTCTATTAAATTTTCAATTTTACACTAGTTTTTACACAAAAAAGTGTGCCGGAATTTTGTACAAGATCGAAAGTTGAAATTCGAGTTAAAAGCGTTGCGTTACAAAGCGTCGTTGAAAAGTAGGACGTAAAATGTTGATATTACACACGAATATCCGAAGACGTTCGACCTCAATTTTAGTTTTTCAAAGTTTGTATATTCGCTCTCTGCCTGATAGAAACGAGAAACGAGAGACAAGCATACAGGGAGAGACAAAAGGGAGGAACGTCGACCGATGTAACCCTGCAGATGGCTCCATTAACGGATTCGCGGATAATCTACGAAAATATTGCGCGCTCGGCAACGGAAGTACCGTGCTTCCGTCCGGGAAATACGGAAAATTCGGGTCGAGAGGGTCCTCTCCTGTATGTGCCCGCGTCGTTCGCGCTTGCAATTTTTTTCCTCCCTCCGCGTCCGAAGAGGGAGGAAAAAGAGGAGCAAATGCAAAAATAGGGAATGGGTCCACTTTCCTCGTGAATCAGAGAGAGAGAGAGAGAGAGAGAGAAAGAGAGAACTCTCGCGCGTGTCTACTCGCTCTTTTATTCACCATTCACACTACCATTTCCTCGACCGTCTCTTATTTTCACCAAAAGCCCCGCTGCACGGCAATCTCGTTGTGTTGTCTCTCTCGCTCGACTGGATTTTTAAATCTGCGCGTCCGATGCATAGCCGGAACTTATAAATCTCTCATGAATTTTTTTTCTCGGAAGATGCGTATGCAATCAGGTAATTGCAAAAATCCAGAGAAAATACATTCCACATAGAAATTACGAAATTGAACGCTCTCTTTGAGGCGCACGCTCCGCACATTGTATATATTTGTATAATTATATATTTACGCCGCTAAGTTTCACGTGTTTGTAGAAAAACAACACGGGAACGTCGTGCGTTAACATGCACATTCTACGTGTTACTCGAGTTCCTCGAGGTCACAGAGGTTCATACTGTGAAAAGCGCGCGTGCACAGAAATCGTCGTAATTGTTCGCGTATCGTACAACGACCACAATATTTATAATAAAAACTGGCGAGTCGATAGACCGACACTCGCGGGCGTTAATTACATGTCTGATGCCGAGCCACCGACGAGAGGGAGAGGGTATGACGATAAAAGAAGATCTTGGCTGGCTTCGCGCGCTCCGGCAAAGACCTTCGAATACGGAACTAATAACGCCTCGTATCCGGCGCCGGGTTTCTCGAATCTCACCGCGCTCTAACCGAGCGCCAGCTCTCTCTCTCTCTCTCTCTCTCTCTCTCTTTCTCCTTTTCTCTTTCTCTCTCTGTGCCGCGCCACAGAGTCTCGGAGCGGAACAACCGGGTTGGAAAGAGATGATGGGGGGCAAGGGTAAGCGCTACCTTCTCGCCCAACAAACGTTATTACTTTCCTTTAAGCGATCTTCCTTCCAAAGCCATCCCGACTCACACCTACAGACGCCACTATTGCTTTCAATAAACCACCCGCGACTTAATGGGCGGTTTATGCAAATTCTTATCCTTCAGCAGCGCGCCGACCTTCTCCAGATCTCTCCCGGGTTCGCGTCCTCTTCCCCTCCCCCTCCTCTCTCCGCTTCTTTCTTCCCGTTTTCTTACGTCGTCGCTCGCCTTTTCGACAAAACCCTCTATATAGACCCCACCGCCATCACCTCTCCTCGGCTGCTTTCACCGCGGGCTTGTTATACCCGGAGTGTTACGCCACTACCGAAATTTCCGGTTAATCCCTGTTTGCAAGCATAAAACGCCTCGCCGAGATATTTACTTAGCACTTGCATATAACAAGGAATAATCCGCGAGATTTTATCCTCAACTTTTGACGCTCGACGTCGTTCCCTGACGCGAAATAACGCAATCCATTGAAAGTGTTAAATGTTTATCCGACGTAATCATCTACGATTAAAAACTATTCTTTGACTTTGAATAACGGAACGACCTCTTATCATTTAAGTCCGAGAGTTAAGTAAAGAGCTTTGCTTCTTGTATGTACACACACACACGCATTTATGATTCACACGCATATCTTGAAACACACATTACGATTATTACCTGGTTGTTTGATGATAAAACCTCCGGAAAAACTAAAAGCCCGCAGAAGAACGAGAAGAACTATAGCGCAAAAGGAGGAGAAAACAATTTACGTTAATTAACGGTAGCTTTGGCTCTCCGCGGACTCTGTAGTTCCGTCAAACAAAAATAATGTGCCGGTCGCCTTCGTTAAAAAAAACGCTCGGGCACCCTTCGTTATAATTTCAGGACTAACGTCGCCGGTATACACCTGTTCTTTGATCATTCTACGGCAAAGCGCTCATTACGTAGGTATATCTTTTAAAATCGCGCGTCGAAACTGTATAATTTAACAAATATACATCCAAAGAGCACGGAAGGCGAGAGTGTTCCACCGTGAACGAGAGGAAATGCGGAAGAAGTAATTCATACGGTAAAAATTGCGCGTGGTGAAATTTTGCGCAAAAAAATATTTCCTTTTTCGACACATGTAAGTAAAAAGAAAAAGATGTCTCGATTCGATTCGAGCGAGCGAAACATATCGGGCGAGTGTTGTAGGAATTTTTGGAACGTCTACACATTTGCAAAACCAACGCGATATATATCTCACTGTTGTCCAATACCCGAGCCGAGGAGAGAGAAATCATGAATCAAACCCTCCGATGGATTTTTATCAGATTCAACTTTGCAGCACACGCAGCGTTGTATATCTCGTACGCGAAGCGGAGAGACGCGGATTCACGGGATATTTGATACCTTATGGATGCGCATGCGATCTCATATTTGTTTTGCGCGCGGGTCTTGAGGAATGCTCGCCAATTTCCTTCGTCTGGCCTATCGCGGGTCCGTGATATCGCCAACGGATTGTCCCATTTATCGTGACCGAATCCGACGCCAAGCCGCGCACGTAGACAGGCGTACTTATCAGGCGTAGAGAGAGAAAGAGAGAAAAAGAGAGAGCAGGGGTTTCCGGTTCCGGTGACTTATCTGCGCTCGCATTGGCGCTTCTTTCCCGTTTGGCGCGCACGCTCTCGGCGCGTTTGCTTTGGCGCTTACATCGGCCGGGGGCTTTTTCGATCTCCTTCCGCGGGAAAGCACCGCGCTGGCCCCTCGCTCCTCTTTCTCCTCCCTCCCCCGATAGCATGGAAATCTCCTGTCGACCCACCCATTGTCTTATCTCGTCACGCCTGCAACCTTCACGATGCAAATCTCTTCAGATCGCGCGACCCCGGGCTGCTAACCCCCCGCGGCGTGAGGATTTTAAATTGACGGAACCCACCTATCGCTATCACCCGCCCGCATCTCTTGCGCTCCGGGTCGGAAACTGAATTGGTTGATGGATGCGACGAGCGCGCGCCATTTTTGCCACACGCGAGTGCTTTTGTGTACGCGCATTCGGAAATAAATAAAAAAGCAAGGATATGTATCAACACGACAACGAGAACATCGCGACAGTGAACATCAAATTCTAAGAAAAATAAAAATTTTTATATCGCGTGTGTAATTATTATAATGAAGAAAGTTTTCTAATTAGTGTATCGTTTTAATTCTAATATCATTATTCTGAAAAATATGAGAGAACATCGCAAGAAATCTTTCTTCACTTTGCGCATCGTTTAAACTTCAATCGTCTCCTTCACACAAACTGCATTTTGATAAAGAGAGTGGTTTGAATTATATACGAATAAAGATACTTGGAATCTTTTACTGGAGTTCAAAGTTCATTGTCGATGGCGAGATGCGATTAAAGCGCCGACGACTTTCCTTGGGGAACAAAATGCACGCGTCACTTCCGACAACTTATAGCGGCGCGTTTGCACGAAAGTTGCATCGTCGGCAGATTTATCAGTTAACGCGAAATTACATATTCTCTTGTCTGTGTTCAATATTCATCTATTATCTCGAACCGCTTCCTACAATTATTATACGATGTGCAATAATAGTCCTAGCTCCGACCGGCATTAAACGCGGCATTAATTCTGCCGCAAAAAAACAACTTTGTGTTCATCGGTCGTTTTATTTTGGAAAAAGGACAGAACATCTCTAGTATGTCAAGATACAAGAAAATACAAGATGTACTTTTTCTCTTTTTTTTTTTTTGGAAAGGGGAATATCCAAAATACTTTTGAGAGATCCCCATCGCAGAGATCTCTCGCGGGGGAAACACATTTAAACTCGTCAACACGCAACGAAATTGCGTTTCCCAAAGTCTTTACGTCGATATGTATATGCGCAAATAGGGAGCAGTCATGTGGTAAACCCAAAGAATGCGGGTGGAAATTGCTCCTGCGCGGCGCGGAAAGCACGCGCCGATGCATTTCAGTCGCATTTTCCGACGCGGATAAACGTTGCCTTGAGAACTGTCGGAATTTCTCACCGGGCGGATGTGGAGAAGGAGAAACGACGGAAAAGAGACAGAGAGAATTCTCGCGGGTGCAAGGGAGGAGACCGACCGGAGGTGAATCCGCGGAAGAGGACACGGCGGTTTACAAGGTGAGAGAGAGAGAGAGGCGAAACGCGCGCGCGCGCGTGCGACCAAGAGAGTTACCCTGATGTTGACGCGCACATGGAAAGTATCGGGGAAAACGCGCGTTGGAGGAAACGCGCGTTCGTGAAGAGAGGATCGATCGATCGAAAGAGAGGGACGTCTGCCGGACCGGTCGTATCCGGGGGATCGCGAGGGCGAAGGAAAGGCGTATAAGCGCATCCGCGCGAAAGGAGAAGCTCTTCTATGGCGGAATCGGTAAATTTAGATGCGAGACGAAAGAAAGGGGAGTCGGCACGGAGGGGGAGGGAGGGCAGGATAGCGACGACGAGCATGAGGAACGGGACGAAGTGCATCAGGCATGCGGCTCAGGCTTCGTTAGGTCGCCCCTCTGTCTTTCTTTCGCCGGCTCTTCGTCACACGCAGGCTCTTACTCCTATCGCCTTTGGCAATTTCCCAGAAGAACTCTTTGAAGAAGGAGAAGAGAAGGAACGCCTCCCCTATGTATACGCGCGTATCGTTGTGTACGTATCGGCAACGACCGGCATGTGTAATGCATAGTAGTCGTCTGTCAGGCACATTCGCACAGTTTCCGTTATATCGCGAGTCCGGCAAAAAATAAAGGAGCTATTAATATTACGACCTATACAATTACAGATACACTCTCGTGCGATTCTCTCCCTCTCTCTTTCTCTCTTTCATCCTGACTCTCGCGCACAAGAATTCACAAACAAGCACCGAACCGTGTACGTAAATTTCCACAGAAATATACACAACGCGAAAGCATTGGAAAAACTTGCGAGTGATGACAAAGGTCTTTCACCGACCGAATAAAATAGTTCATATCGCGAGGTATCATCGGCTATGCCATGAATTACCCAACATGTTGTATATGTCGGCTGTTAGGACAAACGAGTTGAGGCTAGCTCGTGGTTCGCCGAGCATTTGCCTCGAGGCGCGGATACACACGCCCGACGAATTCAGTTTTGGGGAGAATTTATGTTTTCGCCATTGGGGCGCGCGAAACGGTTCGCACCGACGTGTTATCCGCGCACAAGTTTTCTCGCGAGTCAGAATGCGAGAAGAAAAAGTTTACACGAATCGATTCCGCGCGAGAACAATTTTAACAGAGGGTAATAGTTCGGGATATTATTCAAAAAATACAAAAAGATAATTTAAAAGCAAGTCGATACAAACGTCAATCTCGTAAATTTACTGTTGCGATGGGTTGAAAAGATTTTCGTGAATAAGAGAGAGAGAGAGAGAGACTACATGTCTCTTGTTACGATCGTTCGTGTTCTGAAATCAAGTCAAAGCTCGATAATGGACAGATTACGACATAATTCAATAACTCCGTATCTTCGTGGTGAATATTCGACTCCAACTCGATGTTAATCGCCGCGCAAGTCTACCTTGCGCTCAAGTGGAAACAACCGACCGTTTGTGTCTACTAATAGATCCTTTTAACATTGATCGCAGACAGCGCATTCGGTATGCGCGACGTGAAATCTCGAATCCGTGTCGCTTTCGATTGTGGGCGCTGCAACTTGGCGATTACGAGCGCGCATATACGTTTACATCCACATCTGTATGTACAGAGTGTAGATGTAGAAAGTAAAGAGAGAGAGAGAGAGACAGAGAGAAGGAAGAGGGGAGGGTTTGGGTAATGTTAAGGCTGCGGCATTAAATTACGCGATGCCGACCGAGACGGTTCATCGGGAATTCTTCAGACGAGCGAGGATTACAATGCCGCCGTCCCCTTTTTAGTATTCATTCGCTCTGAATAATGTACCATTAAATTATTGGTCCCGATCCGCGCAGGCGTTAAACGATCGCCGTCCGTCAGCTCTGCTTTGTCGAGGCGTGTTCGTTAACTACGATAGGGGAATCTCGACTCCGCAGCCAATCGATCAACTTTTACACGGAACTTCAATGCGGGACCCCGGGCCCCGTCTCTCGTTTAATGCGTTCGGAAGATCGGATCGATCGGGCCCGGCTCCCAGTGTTGGACGAAAGTCGAAAAATTAGAGACCGGTCGTAGGATGATAAAAGCCGCATCTTTTTACACTTCGTTAATTTTCTCAAGACCCATCGCTCATTTTCGTACGTCAGATATCACAGACTGACTTGCAGATGCGTATAATTAATAATATCCTTGGTTCTTTTTATTTTCCTATTGAATTAAAAAAAAAAAAAAAAAAGGATTAAATTAAATCCTTGTACGTTGTTATATTTGCGTTTTCCAAAACGAACGTTAGAATTGACGTTAGAAATTTGTTATTTACCGTGTATTGCAGAGTTTTTTAATGCATAAAACGCACGTTGCCAACAACAAATTCTGTTAGCAGTTTCGGCGAATAATTGGTCTCCTTCAAATCTCGGAAAAACCACGCTGCACTATCCCGCGAGCTCTTTTTTTATATATGTATATATATATACATATATATGTGTGTATATATATATGGAGAGAGAGCCGATGGCTATCGGATTTTACGGCAAAACAAATGCGCTGCTCCGGTAATCGTGAAACTGTCCTTCTGCCGACTCAATTTATTTTACAGTTCTGTTTTTTCAACGCTCGATTTTCTGCCTCTTCCCCTCCTCATATCTCGAGCGACCCCTCGGCAATCCTTCGTCTCGTATATTGGCTCGGACAAAAGTACACGTATTTTCTTGAAATCTATGCTGTTGATGCGCATCCATTTATTCCACTATTCAGCCGTACATGTATATATATATATATACATATATATATATATGTACACATATATATATTGTATATATCGCAATTTTCTGCGGACCGTGGTGGTCTCGGTTTTTCCGCTTATTTCCGGCAATAACTGCATTACATATCTATGACGTCGAAGAGATCCGCAGCAATTTCTATTTCAGACTTTCCTTTAAGAGAGAGAGAGACAGAGAAAGAAAGAAAAAAAAAGTCGAAACTACATCGCGATTCTATTTGTTGAAAAAAATTCCGTCGCGAGAAACGTATGTTGAATTTTGAGAGCAAGATATTTGTGTTTTTTATTTTCGCAGTATTAAATATATTTGTCTGAGTTTTTATTTTCCTTTCTAAATACTATTTCTCGCGCGCCGCCGAATCACTCGGTTCGTCGCGGGTTGCTCCGAGCAAAGATCAGAAATTATATTAATTGTTAATTGTCGCCGCTAACGAAGTGAAACTGCGACAATCGATCGGCGCGAAACCACGTTGGGAACTGCAGAAATGCGGCGGACGTTTTACGATTAACGAGGTCTTCAAACGTTTTATCGATCGTATCCGTGATAAAACAAACCGGACTGACTCGTGTAATATCCTGTGTGCAGTGGATGTCCTCCTCCCCTTTGAGATTCCACCTTTCGATTCCGCGACCTTGCGGGATGGATTGCTCTCTTTCGTTAGATACTTCCGATCGCCGTTGTTACGACAGTTCGATGAAAGATTCATCGACTGTTCAGGATAGAAATGCTTCTCTGAACAGGGCAATCGTACGCGCTGTCGAGCCAGGAAATGCAAACACCTGTGTGTATGCGTAAGAGATCATGTGTACACGTAGAATATATTTACTATATACATACGTGTGTATGTGTGTGTGTATATATGCACTCTCTTGTATCAGGGATATTAAAGACGCCATAAAGGCGCTCGATGCTTGAACGAAGGAACCGGATATGAAATATAAATCATCTACATTCCGCTCTCTTTCTCTCTCTCTCTCTCTCTCGCTCTTACCGATTTACTCGCATCTGCATCTCTCGAACGCATATTGAAAATATAAATAAATTATAAATAAAAATATATTGCAAAACTGAGATTTCACTCAGTTATTAATATTGATTATATTCCGCGAAGCCCTTCTGACAATTACTTATTAATCATGCAAAAAGAATCTCGGGCGTAAAAATACACGGCGTAAACGAGGCGGAACGGAATTTTGACGCAACGATTTCGCTCGCGAAAAAGAACGATGACGATCCCGCGGCGTACGAAGTTATCCATTTTACGGGTGGTTAGCGTGATTATACGCACAATGCGGCTTTTCATCCACCCTTTCGTCCACCCACCAATTCCAGTCACTCCCACACGCGAGTCCGCCCGGTCGACCCTTTAGCATAGACAGAAATCGGCTATCCCGAGGGACAGATGGACGGGCCGCGTCGCTGACCAGTCAGCGTTTCCCACCAGCGGCTCCATTTTCCACTTGGATATCGCCTAATAATTTCGGGGATTTTCACCCTAATCCTTTAATGTCCTTACTCACAGGCAATGGTCAAATCGAATATCTCCCCCCGTCGGAATGCGCGCGCGCGAGCGAGCAACGTATCACGCATCCACCTATCGAAGCGTCAACGAGCGCGATCGCGCCGCGATACCGATTATATTCCTCGTTACGGGTCTCGAGATCCGCGATCCCACGCTCTCTAATTGAGATTTGGATATTGCTGCGCTGCGGATAATTTGCGCCGACATTACCGTAACGCGAGGGAAATGCAGCAAGACGTAAACGGACAGATAATACACGTTATACGTGTATGTATAATATGTATGCGCGTAAATTCCGTACACATTTTATTATTTATAGAAGCGAATGCGACAATCTCTCTCCACCGAACGTAATAATGAGCGACTTCCATAAATGAGCCACTGTTTCGAAAACGTCTCTACTTGAGATAATAAATTGATAAATTTTTATCGCTTTCTCATACATAGACATGTAGAAAAACGCTCGTAAAAAGCACGTGAAAAAAGAAAGACGGCGAGTCTTCAAGTGTCGCCGCTTAAGCGAGCGGGGCGTTTATGCCGACCTTTTTTTTTTTTTTTTTTTTTTTCTCTCTCCCCGCCGCGCCGTCAACGTGATGCAGCGCAGAGGACCGCCGCGCTGGAACCCAGAAGATTTACGACCCTGTAATCATCTGCTGATCCACGAGCGGCTATTTCCCTCACCCCTCCGGTCGCCCATATTTTCTGTCCCGTGTATCCAATGTTCATTGTATTCGTAGTGGTACGTAAGTGTAATACAGAGTGTGAGAGAGACAGAGAGAAAGAAAAGAAAGAAGTTGATGAGCGAGGGTAAAGCAGCGGTAAAGAGAGCGCACGTACATGGAGAGAACGTGACGTCGACAGAAAACGAGAGCGAGTGAAAAGAGAAGACATCACCGCACGCGTTTAATTCGGAGGTGGTTTCGCACCTTCTGGAGCTAGCGAATCGAGAGACGAGTGGTTTCAACCGCTGAAATTTGCCCGCTCGCCGAGCGCGTCGCGCCGTTTTGCGACGTGTCGAATTTTCTGGTGTCTCTTCGATCGTTCACCTCGGTTTTCTCATCACTTTCCTGCACCGCCGCCGCCGTTGATGGAAATCCTCAATCAAATCACGATCGTTGCAATATCTATAAATCTGTCGCGATATTCTTCTTCTTACCGATGCACTTACATGACGCTTCGCATTTCGGTATTTATCGCAAAAAGATTCCGAAAACAGAGCACTCGTTGTCTGATAAACAGCGCGCTTGTCTGTCAATCAATTTAATTCTGCGGATTAATTATATCCGCGCGGGAAAAAAAAATAGAGAGCGTGCACGCACAGAGAGCTCGGCCTAAATCGAATCGTTATCTCGATACACACTACTATCTGTGATTTCCCATTTGACGGTGAAAATGGACTTGACACTGATGCATTGTTCTACAAAATGCTTTGTTTCGCGCATAGCGGAACACATATAATTCCATTACTTTTATATATTATACGTCAAATAATTGTCGAGCGGTGAAATTTACGAAATTATATCGTTCGGAGCGCTCTCTCTCTGTCTCTCTCAAAGCAAATTTGGATTATCATGCGTTATCACTGGTAAAACCAACACGAAACGCCAACCGTCTCTTGCATTAAAGCTCTCACGTCTACTAGCGCATAATTCAATAAATTGTCCGGGCGATCGTTGAACTCCGCGATAGAATCGTCACTGAGCAACGTGGATATAACCAAGAGAGAGGAAGCGAAAGGAGAAACATAGCCTTGGGTCGTAGCCATCGTCGCCATCCAGTCCGTTGTGGCAACAGGATGGACATTCGCGCTATCGACTCTATTACAATTCACTCGTTCGCTTTGGCAACCCTCGTTATCCGAACGCAGCCACGCAAGTACGGAGACACATTGTCCGACCCGGACAATGCACGCGGGTCCGCAAGTCCGCGTTTTCCGCCGAATGAAAAGTTGTCCATTATGCGCCCACACCACGGCGTTTTTTTCGCCATTCATAGATTTTCCGCGCGCGCATCCCTTCCCTCTTTCCCTTTCACTCCGATCTCAAAAACAAATTTTAATTTTCGTGTGTATGTATATATATATATATACAGGGTGTCCCAGTATGACTTTAACATCTCTCGCAGGCAGATAGAAGGAGTAAAACTGAGTCGAAAAGTCCTGTAC
>QVOA01009582.1:0-11646 GCA_014825685.1 Pseudomyrmex cubaensis | reverse complement strand
TTTTTTTTTTTTTTTTTTTTTTTTTTTTTATCAAAATCAACGAGCAAGTGCTTTTGTTCTGTTAGAATGTTGGCTTCCTTGGAACTCGGACGTCAGGAACATGAGCCTGTGTCGCGCTTGTCCGGTGGTACGCGACGTCGGCTTTGCGTGGCTCTGGCTTTTCTGGGTTCACCGCGATTGGTCATTCTGGACGAACCTGGTGCCGGTGTGGATCCCGCGGCTAGACGGCGGATCTGGCGTTTGATAGATCAGCACAGGATCGGCAGGACCGTGCTTCTGTCGACTCACCATCTAGACGAGGCCGACATGCTGAGCGACACAGTTGTGGTGATGCATAAGGGAAAGATCTTGTGCACCGGGTCGCCGCTCTCCCTAAAAACGACTCACGGCAGAGGATACCGATTGAACGTATCCTTCCCGCCGGATTACTATGTCAACGGTGAGACGGAAAAAGGAATCGGAAGCACGATAGAGAAAAAGAATCTGAAGGATCTTCGTGCCATCATTGAGGAAATCGTGCCGAACGCCACGATAAATGAAGCGTCCGGATCAGAAGTCATTGTCGCTTTGCCATTTCAGGGAAAAAATGACATAAGCAATGAGTAAATATCGAATGTTCATTATTATTAATTCACGTATGTCACTAGAAAATTATTTTCAAAAAATTGAAAAAAGGTAATTTGAGATTTTTAATATACTATATACTATATGTTCTTTTTTTAAAGTTTTTTCCTCACTTGTGTGTGTGTAAAATATGTACACATGCATCGCACAGCTTTTGCAAATTTACGCTGCAAGAGATTTAACTTTAAGAGGTTGAAAATGGTAAAGATAAAATCTCTACTTATTTCGTCATAATTTAAGAAGCTAACTCTCCAAATGTTTGTAATTCATCCTGCTTCTCAAATATTTGACGTTTCAAGCTTTGCGATTTTTTCGAAGAAATTGTTACATGTTTCGCAAGCAAACTTGGTCAAATATCCGGATATGTGTTTGACTAAAGCCAAGATTGTTGTTCCAGCATCGCGCAAATAGCGAAGGCGCTGGAAGACAATCATAAGCTCTTGGGATTCTCACACTTCTCATTGGAGTGTGACACGCTGGAAAGGGTCTTCTTGGATCTTTGCGCGCGAGCAGACAGCGGATCGAGCATTATCAAAGCAAGTCAAGACAGCGTCGCCAGCATAGAGCAAGTTGGTGAGAAGCGTTCCATGTGCGCATGTCGTTGATAAAAAAATCTGTCTATCAAAAACAAAACTTGTGAGACTTTTTAAACAAAGTAAATAATATAAATGGCTTTTTTCGATAAATACAAAAATAGCTTTTCACATTATAAATCGACAAGTATGTCGACAAACAAAAAGTCGCACAGAGAAACAGCGCAATATAATATAGTTAATTATCGCGTTATTATTTACAGCTGTGCCACTTCAAATTAATTATCTGAAATTGCTTAATAAAGGCGTGTTATTTATTACAAACAAATGGCTTTTCCGTTTTATAAATAAATAGGTTTAATTTGGCTTTTTCAATCAACAATATGCGCGAGTGTAAATATGGAAATGTGAAAACGGTGAAGAGAAAATGAAAATATACGCACAGGAATTTCCATGCCGGATGACGACGTCGATCTAATTTCTACGGACACGATATTGAAACCGTCGGTGATCCGACAAATGAGGGCCATGATAAAGAAGAGGCTGTGGCATTTCGCGAGAGACTGGAGAACGCCGTTGGCCGCGCTCATTTTACCAACTATGTTCGTCGCGGTCGCCATGGGATTTTCTCTTATACGTCCGCCATCCGAGGACGAACCAGCTCTCGTCCTGTCTCCCAAACTTTATAACACTCATCCGACTTACTTTTACAGGTAGGGCAAGAAGAGAAAAATTACGATTTTAATAAAAAAGAGAAAATAAAGAATAAAGCAAAAAAATGGTAATATTGATCGTGGACATATCAATATTATGCGTATCTTAACTTGAAGTTTTTTTGTGAAATATAAATTTAAATCGAATTTTGTATTATTGGATTAAATATTCTCTCTCTCTCTCTCAACTAACTTGACATTTTTACATTTCTCTTTTTGTTGCAGTGTCGACGGCAGCAACGATCCGTTTCTGCAGCACGTGTCAATGCAGCTTCATGATCGTTTCGGAGATGATTACGCTGGCGCTTGGCAAACTTTGCCTAATGTACGAACACCAATCAATATCACCAGAAGTTTTCGTAAAGAGTTGTCACAAATTCTCATAATTGTGTTCGTTAATGAATAATTTACAGGATACCGGAACTTGCGAGTGTTTGGACGGACAGCAAACTTGCCGAGGTGTTTCCAAAGCCGTCGAAGGTCTTCTTCAAACTCTACCCGGCCGGCCGACTCTGGATTGGATCGTTTCGACGCATCAAGAATACATAGAGAAACGGTAGAGTTTACGTTCTCGTGGCGAACGAGTTTAAGTAGAAAGATTAATTGAGATTTCTTCAAGTTTCTCGACGCAAACAATGACTTTGCAGATACGGCGGCTGGTCTCTGTCGCACTGGAAAGAAGATCCTCTTTTTGTTGTTTGGTACAATAACAAGGGTCACCACTCTCTGCCGTCGTATCTGAACGCTCTCAACGAGGCGATCCTGCGAGCATCCGGAGTGCAAGGACACTTAACTACTCTCAATCACCCCTTGAAATTATCGAGCGATCAGCTAAACCGAACTACATTGTAAGTATCGAATGTAATATCGCGATAAATTCGTAATTACGGAAAATCTCGAACAAAAATTTCTCTCGTCACGATTATCTCTTTATTGAAAGGAATTAATTAGAATAGAATTTTTTTGTACGCGTGAGAAGAATTTATTTTTGTAAAATAATGTGTAAAAACGTGTAAACATCTGAAGAATTTGCAATATCCAAACAACAGATAAAAACGATTAACAATAAACAGTAAGAGAAGATAGAAGTCGAGCAAAAACAAGATGTTGAGAATAATTTTCTATATTTTACATTTCTAATATAACGTGCGAAACGTTTCGAGCTCGCAAACATCGTTGCTTTTAAGTTAAAAAACGGTCATTTTGTGAATAATAATAAACAGTAAGAGAAGGTCGAGCAAAAACAAAATGTTGAGAATAATTTTCTATATTTTACATTTATAATATGAGGTGCGAAACGTTTCGAGCTCTCACATGAGCTTTCCTCAGTCGCGAAAAGAGAATATAAAATTAAAAAATTAACTTATTTATTTAATAATTAATTTTTAAATTTTTAAATTTTGTATTCTTTTTTCGCGACTGAGAAAGGTTCATGTGAGAGCTCGAAACGTTTCGCATTTCATATTATAAATGTAAAATATAGAAAATTTTTCTCAACATTTTGTTTTTGCTCGACTTCGACCTTCTCTTACTATTTATTATTATTCACAGAACGAGCGTTTTTGAATTTAAAAGCAACGATGTTCGCGCGTTTCGTTTTTCAAACTTTTAATAAAGTCTTTACTAAAAAAAAAATTGACAAGCTCGTGCCGACATACACAGATGTTTTGTTTGCACGCACAACAAACATAATATGATTTCTGCGTCGCAGATTGCAACATGTAGCGGACGTCGGCGTGGCGTTAGTGCTTTTGATAGCGTTTAGTCTGGTTGGAGCTCAGGGAACGAAGGAATTAGTCAGAGAACGATTGTCACAGGAAAAGAGAATACTGTTTTTGGCCGGGGTTCATCCTATCACGTACTGGACAACAGTTTTAATTTGGGATTTCATAGTAAGTTATTGACGGAGAAAAATTAGAGATGTGTACGATTTTAAATATTTTGATATCTAATTAACTATTTATCACAGGTATTTGGCTGTGCTATTGGCCTCGCAATCGTTGTTTTCGAAATTTTTGGTTTGTCAGCTTACGTTGCGAAAGACAATCTTATCGGAGTCTGTCTCTTATTATTCTTATTTGCGTAAGTGTTTGCTATTAATTACACGTTCGATTATGAATTGATACAAAAATAAATATTATAAATATATACTTTTTATATATGTGCTTTTTGTTTTTAATTTGCCGATATCTTTCGATATCTCTTTGTGTAGATGGGCAGCGATACCGTTTTCACATCTTGCCGAAAAAGCATTTGACGACTCGAGTTTATCCAACATGGTGCTCTTCTGCGTTAATACCTTTATAGGCGTGGCTTCTCTAGCGACTATTTTGGTGCTCGATATTCTTGGCAAAACGAAAACCGCCGAAGACGTGAGAAACATTCTCCATTACATTTTAATGATATTTCCGCAATACACTTTCGGCGACGCGTTGGTCGAGATATCGAGAAACGACATCACTTCCGAATTGCTGCAAAGATTTCACATGGACACTTACAAGTCTCCGCTCAGCTGGGATCTTCTCGGTCTCCATTTTGTTTTTCTCGCTGTAATCGGCGCAATTTTGTTCGCGCTGAATCTAATGATCGAGTGCCGAGTCTTGCCCGACGTGAGAAAACAGAAAATCGGTTACGAGGTCGTGCAAGAAGACGAAGACGTTGCCAGAGAAAGATTAAGAGTCGAGGCCGGCATGGTCGACACCTTGAAAATGATAAAGCTCAGAAAGGAGTACAGAAGTGTGTACGGGACGAATGTGGCTGTACAAAATTTAAGCCTCGGTGTACAGGCGGGAAGTTGCTTCGGTCTCTTGGGGGTAAACGGCGCGGGAAAGAGCACAACATTTAAAATGCTGACGACCGAAATTATTCCTACAGCCGGAAAGATTATTTTGAACGGTCAAGAAATTGGCGTTGGACCGCTGTGCAACGGCCAGGTTGGTTATTGTCCTCAGAGCGACGCCCTGGACGGATTTCTCACTCCTTACCAGTGTCTGACGATTCACGGCGAAGTCTGTGGATTGAACAATGTCCCTAAGGTAGGTGAAGCGAAAAACATTGCAAAAAATTGTGTAAAAGTTTTATCGCACAAAATAAAAAGAGCGGGAACTTTGTTTGCGAAAACTAAAAAAAAACAAAAACAAACAATAGTGAGACAAAAATTTGTTAATTAAAACTGTTAATTTTTTGAATTAACTTATATTTTATTAAGTCGTGATGTTCGTATTTTATTACCAGACATTGTGATAAATATTCTTGGAAATTTTTCGAACGAACATTTGCCTGCAGAACTCAACTCAAAGTTACCGTTTGGTTAGGAGTCAAGTTTGCAGACACAAAAGGTTGAGATCGTTTACTATTTCAGGCCGTCGAGACAATGCTGAAGAGATTCGATCTGCTCAAGTATGCTCATCGAAGAGTCGATAGTCTTAGCGGCGGTAACAAAAGGAAATTATGTGCCGCTATAAGTGTAATAGCGCCTGTCGCGGTCGTTCTAATGGACGAACCCACTAGGTACTTTTTATTCCGAACAATTTTATATCATAATATTCATATTATACTTTGGAGATAAAATAATGCTGAATTATTTATTAAATGAAAAAGCATGAAATATAAATTTCAAATTACAATGTGTTTATATATAGGCAGTGTTTTAATTAAAAATAATATTTTACAAAAGAAAAGAAAAATATTAAAAATTTAGTAAAATATATATATAGTTTTATTAATGTCGTTGAAGTTTTGAAGATCGTTTGTTGAGTTTGACATTTTTTATCATATAAAAAACTTGGTAATATATATGTATTTATAGTTTTGAATCAAAACCAATATTTTCTCACACGTATTAGCGGAATGGATCCCGCCACGAAAAACCTCGTGGCCAAGACCGTGAAACGCGTGACGAAGAAGCAGACGTGCGTAATATTGACTTCGCACAGCGTCGCCGACTGCGAGAGCCTCTGCTCGAGGGTAGGGATCCTTGCTCGAGCCGGTCTCAGGTGTATAGGAACGCCGCAGCATTTGAAGCACAAGTAAGATTACATCGAACTTCCTTTTTCGCGTCCCTTTTACCCCACGACCGAGATATTTCCCAACAGACTCATAAACCGTGTACAGGAATCTCGACGCTCCTATCAGTTCTGATTTCCCGTTGTTCCCGCGTTCGCGACTTCTTTTCCAGAATATACTCGTGTTTCGTAGCTTAACGAATTCTTCTCAATTGAAGGCTCTTATCTTTGCACCCTTTCGTTCTGAATAATTTTTTTCATGAGAGTAGTAAAACACTAACAATATACAACAAAGCAGACACATGAAAATAGCTGCGGTTCATTAGAATCCGCTATTACGTTCTCCTGGCGCGATTTAAACCCAAATATTCCTTCGTTCTGTTTTCAGCAACGCTAAAAGAAAATTTTAATTAAATATCACCGAAGAATTAAATTTAATTAAATTTAAATCTCCACTTAAGACTGTATATATTTTTGTGACTGAAAGAATTATATATATAATCTCCGTACAAGCATTTCTTAGCAGAGCGCGATAAATTACGAAAATTAACCAATTTCAGCATCGCAACCACGTAGTTATTATAACAATTTTAGCGGGCGGTGCTTCGATTGAAATCGATTATGTACATATTTAGAAAGGACTGTTCTGATGTTCGAATATACACGACTATGACCTATATTTGTAATAACGTAGAATATGTAGAATATCGTAAATACTTAACTTCCTAACATCCAAAAGTATCTCGGGAATGTTGTCGAAAAGTATCTCGAAGAATGTCCTTCTCTCACTTCCACCTTACAACGATCTTTTCTTTTCCGCGACGTCCCGCCATCGAGGACAGAATTTACGATTTGGACTTGCCCACGCGTTAGCAGCCCATCTTGCAATCCGCTCTTGTGTGTCGCGGGGAGCACGTTGAATGATAAAGAATGGCGAGTGCACTTTGTTACAGTATAGAAAGCACGGTAAAAGCTTATCTGCCGCGTCTTTTGTCCGGGACGGGTTTGAAATATGGATCCGCGTATCGGACGCTACTAGCAAGTAAATAACTGTAATTTCAAAAATATTGGTAAGATATTTTTTGATTGTCTTTTCTTTTTCGCTTTATAAATAATTTAAACGCGTCACTTTTTGACATCTCGCCATCGTACAAAAATACGTAAAAAGATGAATTTTGTACTTGACTTTCAAGATTCGGCGAGGGATATGTCGTCTTCCTGAGATTCAGCCAGCCGATTTCCGCCACGGATCTAAGGAGGGCCATCCTAAAATATCTGCCACAGGCGATGATCTCTTCGAGACAGGCCACAGCTGCTCGACTCTTACTACCGCGAAGTCAGGACACGGCGCTCAGCGTGAGCTTCAGCATGGTAAAGCTTCTGGCCGAGGAGCTTAAGGCCACGGACTACACGCTCACGCAAAGCTCGTTGGATCAGGTCAGTGAATCCGATTCAACGATACCGCACGTTTCGCAGATTCTTATTCATTTCGATTTCTCAAGTGTCTCATTTCGCCTTTGACACATTTCTCATATAATATTAATCGTAAGATTAAATCAGTCGATTTCTCTGACTTGTGTATCAGAACTTATAGCAAACTGATTCGTTAAATCGCATTTATTTCAATTATAATCATTATCATCTTTCAGAGTGTGCGCGTGTAACGAGATAAGTTTACGCTTTATACGTATCTTCGCGTATAATATCGAGGTAATTCTCGTAAACTTCATTGCGGCTAACTTTCATGAGCGTCGTAAAGCAGCTTTTGCGCGTTCTCTTTTGTAATACACACAAGCAAAGGATTTTTCATCTTCTTCACCGATGGGAGACGTAAAAGAGAAGCGCAGCTACTTTTTACGACTATGCTCGCTCTTGAGAAAATCGTAGTATTTATTTGTGCAATACTATCTCTTATGAACATCCAATGGGGGGGAGAGGGGGGGAGAGGGGGGTTTGCGCCGGTGGCGCAATATTCTAAGGCCTTGTCTTCAGCAGATGATGCACCACCGTTCTGACGCGCGAAGCGCCTCCCTCCTGTCGTCCAAAGACGCGATCTCCGCGTTTTCGTCCCACCGATCCTGACGGATATTAATGGATCTTCCCTAGTTCACTTGCATACAGCCTCGCCTCATGGTTTATAAGCACGCGGAGGGATATCGGGGAAACTCGTCCAGGCCGGTTTAGCTTGCCTCCGAATTCGCCTAAAACGCTTTTCCGGGTAGCTGTAACATGCGCAGCATCCCGACGCTCTTCCTTCTTCTCCTCCGTCAAAATTATTGTTAATTATCCGCTTAGTTTCTCTCTCTCTCTCTCTCAATAGTTCACCATCCAAACAACAAAGCCCAAATCTCCTCAAAATTCTCACGTGCAAATTCCGCGATACGCGGCTCCTTTGCATTCGAAACCTCTGCACATCGAGCATTACGACGACGATTGTCTATCGTATTACTTCAATGCGAGCGAATTGCGAGCACTGTCGGCGGGAAATGCATGTTGCCGGCTTACGCGAGACGAAGCGCGCCGAAGTCATTCTGCGCGCATTTAACGAAATTATTCGCTGTAAGCGCATTAGGACGCCAGGCAATTAGACGGTGGTAATTTATAAAATCGTATAATGTGTCAGTGACCTTTTACATTGCGCGCACATTGTGCATAAACGTTATACGAACATCTTTTCGTCAATTTGTTCAAATTTACTTCTGCGATGTCTTTTATAGAACGAGCTCGCATCAAGAAAACGGTTAAATACGCGCTACAAAGTTTTTGTACGAAATTTCTGAGTATATTCCGTCCTATTTCTTCGCTATTTTTGTAAACTTTACGGAGACATAAAGCATCCCGCGTGTTTTCTTCAGGAAGTAAAATTCGTCAAAACTGTCACGTAATTAAGTGACTCGTGTGCTTCAACGTGCGGACGAGTTATATAAACGCAGGTATCTACGCGGCACTGAAAAAGATGAATTTGAGCGCGGAAGATGCACGCGCGCGATGGCCAAAATTTGCATTTTGCATGTTCGTCTTTCTTACAGCCAAACTTCCGCTGAGCTTCGCGACTCTTTGCGAAATTTAACGCGCACTAAGTGGCCCGCATTTACATAAATCGGTTAATAAGAAAATTTTAATTTTGAAATTAATTAAAAAACTTATGAAATTTTCATAGCTCGACGAAGACGTTGACTTTAATTAACGCGCTTCTAAACGCTCGTTGTAAGCAACGATATTAGATTATTAATTGCTTTTGCGGCGCGCGGCGAACTGCGCGCCGCACGATCAAAATTTGAAGATCGCGTGAAATACACAGTAGCACACGCACATAAGAGAACAATTTTGCGCAAAGGCGCGGTGCGGATGTATTAGCTTAAGCTTGAAAAATGGCCATTACGATGCATAAAGCTTGATGTAATCTCCGTGCTTTTTGTCAAATTTAGTTTTTACATAAAGCAGTCTAGAGATAACGAAAAGAAACTGGAATTAAACTTTATAGCCAGCGTTAAACTTTATTTTACGCTATAAAATTTTATGTTTATGGATTGTTTTCTCAATTTTTTGTTCGCCTGGAATATAGCGAAATCTATTTCGCGCTAATCTGTTTTGTTAGTTTGTCGTAAAAGAAAAATCGTTTTTTTGTTATCCGTACGGAGATTAAGAATTTATTGCGCTTTATCGGACAATTTGAAAAAAAAAAAAAAAAAAAAGATACTCGTTGCTCATACGCGATGTAAAGATCGAAGCAAAGCGAAAATTAAACTCGCAACAAATATTGTTTCTTTAATCGTTAATTCAATGAAAAGTCAATAAGAGAACGCGACAGACGCGTATGTAAATGTTACAATAACTTTATTAACAGTTGGAAAACACAAACTCGTTTCAATTGTGATTGCGCTAAATTGCAAGAAGAAATATAACAGTTTACGTATTACATATATCAATAAAAAAAACGCGCTTTGACACGCATTTCGCTGAATCACGCAAGACTATTAAATCGCAATACGTATTCGAGCGGAATAGCAATTGCTGCTTTCACACAAACGTCATCGTTCCTATATAGTCTGCACATTTTTTTTCCATTAAATAAACTTTTTGCTTAGTTTTTATTTTTATTTTTATTATCTGTCGGTGTTTGATCTGATGACTTCCGTTGCTTTATGAATAAAAGTCATAAATTAATCGCAATCGAGCACAAGCTGCTAGACAGCTAGATTGTCGGGAATGCAGATTTTATTACGATCTAAAAAATGTGCGTGTATAGCCAGCTTTCAATTATTCTACGCGGCGTTCTGCGACGTTCTGAGAACTCGAGGGAGCTTGAGTCCTTCCGATTCGAAATGAATCGGCGCTCGAGGAGAGACGGGAATTGAAATCGCGCGAAGTGATCGATCGGTGTTCGAAAAAAGCGATTTAATTTTCACGAAACGAGAAAGATGGAGCGTTTACGTTTTTTTTTTAATTTTTTTTTTTAATTATTTTTTTTATCTCACACAAACGCGATTGTCATTGTGAATAATTGTTTGCGCTGAAAAAGATTTGACCAATAACTCGATCAACCAAGACAAAAAGATCGGGTTAAAGCTGTAACAAGAACAAATGCTCGCGAATAACATATCAATTCGCAACGAGAGCGAACTAAAAAACGTGCGAGAAATGCATGAGGGGAACGTTATATCGAATGCGATGAATTATGGCAGCTTAATTGATCGCTTACACGAACAAGACGCGAGGGCGTGTGGAGTAAGAAAAATTTCAGAAAAATTCAGTACTTGAAACGCGAAGTGGAGCTCTTATAGGATCTTTTTGTCATCGTGAACAGAATCGGTCTACGATAAGTAATATCGTCGATCCATCAGCTCTCTCGTGACATTTTTTGATTTCCATCCGTAATTGCGATTTGAAAATATCGACGTGTCCGGCATTCACGCCACAAAATTGCATTTTCACGCTTTCTTAGGTTTATCACTGCTAATTGTTAGTTACAAGAAAGATTTGTTTTAGAAGACACTGTTATCCTCTCTTAGGGCGTATTTAAATCATTGTATAAATAGAAACCTGCGTCACGTATATTCTCTCTCTCTCTCTCTCTCTCATCCTTGCTCCTCGAAACTCCAGTCCGTGCGAACTTAAGGGCTGCCATGAACCCCGTTGTTTTGCAAAGCTTTTGGAGTAACGACAATAGCAACAGCTCAAGTTAGCACGCTTCAGAATATAAATTAAGTTCTAAATGTACGGCAGTAAACTTTGGGCCGAGTCGAATCTAAGAAGTTTCTGGATTGCTGCAATCCTACGGAAAACTATTTGCTCCGAGAGAGTCTTCTCTTAAGGATTTTGCAAGTGCATCTTTCATCGTTTGAAAATCAGAAGCGCATAATCCAATTCTCTTTACAACTTTCACAAAAGAAGATACACACACGTATTCGCATTTTCATGTTTGTTTTATTTGAAAAATGTGTATATACAGCGCTATTGATAAAAAAAAAAAAAAAAAATGATGATTATGAATTAACAGCATCAGTTTAATTGAAATATATCCTGTTGATACAACCTCAATATTATTGCACTACGCAGCAGATATAATTGCTTGAAAAATCTAGACATTAAATTAATCGCATATGCAATTGAATCAACTATTTACTTTTGTGGCAATCCGTGACGTCGACTTTAGTTGAAGCAATTCCATTTTTGTTCTGTGTACGTTCAACGTTTTCCTCATTCGCTATTTTTATGTTTCATCGTTTAGCTCGTATTTTACGTATATTACGTATATTACGCAGTAACAAA
>QVOA01009581.1:0-13759 GCA_014825685.1 Pseudomyrmex cubaensis | reverse complement strand
ACATCTATTTCTTAAAATATATCTGTATAATTGCACATTACAATTTTAATGCAAGATTTCGTCATATAATTTTGTAAATGGTTTCCTATCAGGGCAAGAGTGTTAAGCAAGTTGTACGTGTTACGTGAATGAAACTGATGTGAAAAAAAGAACAAAGAAAGAAAACCATAAAGAATAATTAATGTTTGGCGTAAAAAAAAAAATTAAAGAATAAAAAGATTTAGAAAATAATTAACTCGCTAGTTGCAAATATTGACACTCGTGATTAGCAAACAACATTAACACACAACCTTACAAAAGACAAAATAAAACTGAACTAGGAGACAGAGAATACATGACGTAGAGGGCTGAAAATACAATACAATTATATACAGAAGAAAAAAGTCTAATTATCTACTATATCGATAAAAGATAAATAAGATTTATCCAAAAATGTCACTTTGTAAATTAACTGACTTTATAAGTGCAAAGTTTCGAAAATCAACCGCTTTATAATAAGAAGGTTCTGGGTGTGTAAAATAAATTGTCTTACAATTCATTTCCACAAATGGCGACTGATCGTGATTGATTAGAAGAGACAAAACAGAATAAAGCAAAAAACAAAAAAAAAAACTAATTCTAAATAAAAAAAAACTAATCTACGTACCCTAATCTCATATACGCAATTTACAGACGCTTTTTACAAGAGCGGTCGACGATTTTTTGGTATCGTTCGCACGGTAACTTTCCATAGGTTTTTTTTTAAATTTTGGAGTGACAAGATCACGTGTTTGTAAATAGAGACGAGATGTGCAATCGCTCAATGCTCATTTTTACGGCGCGCACGTATCGCTCGCGGCTTATTGACGATGCAACGAAAGACGCGCTTATTATCAATTGGGTTAATATGACACTTTTGATAAAGCTCATCGTGTCGCCTGCCGTTGCCAATGAGAAAGTCAAAGTATCATAAATAACAGAGAAAACGAAAGTAAAAAATTATTTCAAAACACAGTGGAAGATAATCATTCCTAGAAAGTAGAAAAGCACAACATTTTGTAAAATTTTGTATAAACATTTCAAATGTAACTAATAATTAATTAAGGTAGTGGAGATAACAGAGAGATAAATATTTATTTTAATGTTTTTTTTTTCAATAATTTACAGAACATCTTCTATTGTACATAATGGCACTTTAAGAAATAAATAGTATAATCAAAAAGTGTAGTGCGAGAAGAAATACTGTTATTGAGTCACCACTCAGTGGCTGAGGGAACATGAAATGGAAATAAAATCAAATGAAACGAGGAGTCGACGAGATTCAAGATTCGAGTCATCACGAGGAGACGACGAATCGTTTTTGATAATTGCATCGCTCGTTTCTCCTTGCACTGCCGCGAGTCATTTGTTCTCATAGAACTCTCGTATCAATATCAACGCGCATCAAGTTTATTTTCCTCTGCACTCCGCGACATCGAATGCCTCGATCTCCTCTTCCTTCTCTTCCTCTCTCTGTCTCTCTCTGTCTCTCTCTCTCTCTCTTTCCAAAGACATTTCGCCAACGTCGCCATAATAATCATCGTCGTCATCGTCGTCGTCGTCGCCAAGCGTCTGATAGGGGCTCGTTGCCCCCTGCTGATGAAAGGTGAAACTGGCCGCAATTAGTAGTGCCTTCCTTTTACGTTCCACGAGGAAACATACTGCGACCCTTGAGCCCGTCGATTGGACCGTCGCATCGATTCTCATTCGGTCATTTCTCCGTCGATTCTCGTCGATCCTCATTGAAGAGCCCTCTTATTCCTCCCGGCACTCTTGCGCATCTCCGCTCTTCCCGGAGCATTGCGAAAACAAATTAGACGTTACTCACTGTGCGCAGCTCCGACCACAAAAAGGATAATAAAGTGAATTGAACGATCCGAATTATTATTCGACAAGAGAGAAAAATTTTTTTTTAGTCAGTCGAGAGGGTACACACGACGGAGACGACTTTTACGAGCCTGGGTGACTATCGCGATCTCTTCGCGCTAGTCCGAACGGTTCTCGCAAATCGAGCTGTGTGTGAACGACAGTCAGATCTTTTCTCCGATAATCCTTAATCCTGAATAACGGTCGTCCTTCGATCTGAAACGGTGTCGCTACCCGAGGTGGCGGCTTTCGGTAATATAACCGCCTGTGACTGTAAAACCGCCGACGTGTGTAGTATTAGATGACGCATTAGCCTTTCTAGTCACGTTTGCAAAATACGCCGCAGGCTCCATGCAAATTTACGCCATAGTGTGTACATGTATCGTCGTAAAAGTCAAGAGGGGTTATTTTGAAGTAGCGCGCTTGAGGTGTAAAAAACTCTGTGTGTGTGTGTGTGTGTGTACACACACATGTATATACATGTACTAAAAAAAGTAAAACTGTCCGAAAGAAAAACGAACGATCCGGTAATTCACGTAGTGAAAACGGAAACGAGGGCGTAAGAGAAGCGGCGGTGGGTCTCGCGCGGTCAATTATCACCCGTAATCAACCAATTAGCGTTATCGTCGTTTATGCTGCTCTTTTTATTCGTCTCTTCCGATATTAATGGCGCGACACATCGGTGCCGGCGTCGGCAGATTCGATTAGGTAGGCGGAAATAGTTCGGTCTGGCAAAACTGGTCGTCGCTCGTCGACGAGGCGAGGGAGAGACGTGCTGTACGTTTTGCGCGCGGCAATTAACGTCTCCGTGGCGCTGAACCGGCGCGGCATGCGCCATAAAAGTAACATTCAAAGTAGCGGCGGTTGGCGCCAGCCGACTCTTTCCCAAGCGAGCGCGAGCATTCTTTATGGTTCGTGCACATGCCACCACCGGCTGCTGAATCGACTTGAATGGGGATCGACGCGCGATCGACGATCGACCGGTTATTTTTATTTTATACCCGTCTGCCAAACGAGAGAAGCGAGGAAAGGAGAGAGTGCGGAGAGCATGCGGCGCGTCGCTATGCATCGCTGCCGCGATGCGAAGTGCAAAGGACTCTCAGGCCGTTTTCTCTGCTAAGAAAGTTTTATCCTTCTTTTCACGATTCCTAGAAATTATGTTTCTCTATATTCGTTTGGCAAGTTTTAATATAAAATATATCTAGATTTTTGAAAAAAGAAAATTTGAGCAATTCGAGGACGCAATAATTATGTCGAACGCTAACAGTATATTGGCTCTCATTGGTTCTTTACTCATCTTTTAAATTTTCACGAGATTATTTATTTATTATATCGTATTATGAGTATTTATGATAAACTATATTATATATATTATAAATATTTTTAGCAAATCGCAATGTAAATTTGAACGTTAAAATTGTAGGTTTTGTGCAACGTATAAAATTTCGTGACGAAAATGTATTATTACAGATACAGACGTAGTGCAGGATCTGCCGGTGCAGTTGAGTCCAGAGGAAGAAGAGCGAAGTCTGAAACGTAAGATTTAAAAATTCGTTACACTTTATAAATAATTGTGTTACATATTTCTATATATGTATGTATGTTTTTTTTATCTTTCAATATTTTCAATTTCCAATATATATATACATGTACATATAATATTACATATATATATATGTATTGAAAATATATATCATATTAATATTTAAAGTTAATATTTAAAATTATAATATTATATATACACATAATATTATTATATAATATAATATTTCCAATATATACATGTATATATATTGGAAATAGAAAATATTGGAAATAAAAAAAAAAACATATCTCTCAAGAACATTAACATAACGCAATAACATGTTATCGTATTTACGTTTGTCTGTTCATAGTTCTCTCTGTGACATACATTTACATATTTTTTTTCTCACATGTTTATCATTCTTATTATTTATCGCTGCACGGGAAAATTTTCACCGAAACTGTGCCAAACGTAATCGCTATTTTCTTAGCGCAGTCTGAGGATTTTTCTCTCGATTACAGACTTTGGCACTCTGTTGACGGGTAAAACGTCACAATTTCTTCGCCGCGATGATCCGAAATCGACATGCAACTACAACAACAACAATAATAGCAACAACGCGTGCAACGTGTACAACAGCGCGTACAATTATCTAGCAACCGGTCGCTTCACGTTTCATCGCAAGAATCTCTACTATTCGTTTTATCTGTCCGCGGCGACGCCTCGGCCGCGCAGCATACAGTTCGTCGACGGATTCGGCAGCATCCTCGAGGAGCAGACGATCGATCCAATCGGCGGCGCATACCAGAACGCAACTGGCAAGTTGTGCGGCGTATGGAGACGCGTTCCACGTGACTACAGAAAATTGCTGCGTGAGGAACGTCTGCACGTAACCTTCATTTGGGAATCGGCGAGCCTGACTGGTCAGTTGTCCCGATATCGCGCATTGGCAACCGAGCAATTTTCATCACTACTGGAACCCACAATGGGCGTCGATCTCTCGTTGATGTCCGGCGCGGGCGCGACAGCGATCGTATCGGCCTCGTCCGCGTCGGCACCATCGATCCACGTGTCGCTCATCTTCAACGGTCTTTTCCTACCGAACGACGTGGCCGACGTTCCCCTGATCGTCAAGCTGGAACATGAGGAAAAGGACTACGTGGTGCTCTTCGAGGAGATAATAGTGAAGAAGCCGTCGAACGAACTAAACTTTGGCGAAGTTCGTAGCGCTATTTCCGGAGCGGATCTTCGTCTTTTGACACGGGGCAAGCTAGCGATCAGTATAATGTCTCGCAAGGATCCGCAGGCTCTTCGATTAACCGGCACGGTGAGTCCGCGCGCTACCTGCGACAGGTATGAGGCGCTGCTGGTGTCTGAAACGCCGTCCAATGCGGCGGGATTGGCCTGGGCCTTCTTAGATCGTAGCGGAGCGCTACAATATGGAGTCCAGTTGCTAGAACTCGATCAGGAAAGTCCGCTGGTGACGCTGGTGGATGAGGGAGGGAAGCGAAGGATGGAACTCGAAGATCTAACGCCTTCGTTGATGAACGGTTTCGCGAACGGCTCTCTGGACCGGCCTGGACCACGGCTTCTTCAGCCTCTATTCAATCAGGAACTCTCCGTAGTTGCCGCGAGTCACCTCGGTTCCATGTTACGCGGTAGACTCTTGGAGAGACCTGTGGCGGATGCCAGAGATACCGCCGCGCCTTTCTTGTTGAGAAAGTTAACGCGAGAACACGGGCCTGTCGGTCTAATTTGGACCGCGGTGGACCTAGACTGTTCCCTACACTACGAGCTGGAACTTGCGGGTTTTCCTGCCACATCTCAGGAGCCGCGGACATTCCGTTTATATCTGGAAACGATGCCTATGATCACACAGGGCGCTCCCGTCGCCAGGAGACTTCTTGAAGAATTCACAGGATACTCGCTAGAAGGCTCTGTTACCGGACTATCGCCATCGGAGCTCTACAGAATCGACGCGGGCATCAGTTTCTTCGAGGTGACGGACAAGCAATCTACTCACATCCTGAAGGCTCGTTTCAAGACTAAGGCACCGATTACTTGTCTATCGCATTACACCGAAAACGACGTTACTTCTGTGCTGGCATACAATTTGCCCCCTCGACCGGATATCGAGACAAGCGCGTGCTATCACGAGAAGAAATTTTACGAGGATGGCATGCAATGGACGTCGACGTCGGATCGCTGCTCGATGTGTCATTGCTATCGTGGTTTGGCACAATGCGACACCGTGCCGTGTCCGACACTTTCCTGCGCGCCAGGAAAGCAGTTGAAGCAACCGCCAATTGGTTGTTGTCCAATATGTACTGCAGGTATGGATATTTAATTATTTTCTTTTAACTTTTCGTAGACTTTTCCAAAAATGCCTACTAGTTGAACCTGATCTGCAATACCTACGCGACTTTAAAATTAAACATCTTTACAAAAAATTCAATACTTTTTTTTGTTTTATTTATTTATTTTTTTAAATCAAAAGTTTGAACAATTCTGCGTCGATCAAAAAATAAAAACAAAGTGAAAAAACCCTTAGTAGTTTCAAAGATATAAACGTTTAAAAAAAAACTATTTTTTTACTAGAGACGCCGATGCGCAATTTTTGAGTGGGTCTAAGGACCCATGTTTGTCCTTTCTGCAAAAGGATAATAAAAAAAAAAAAATAAAATCTTTAATGTACAAGCAAAATATTACGTTTAATATTACGTTTAAATCTGTCACTTCTATACGTTTATGATTAATGGTTTGTTAACATTATTCAGCGCCAAATATCGTCGAAAGTAACGCAACGACGACCAAGATCAATATTACAAAAGGTTGCACGTTAGCGGGACAATTTCATCTGGCGGGATCGTCCTGGCATCCGTATTTGCCGCCAGTAGGATTCGACACTTGCGCAGTTTGCACCTGCGACGTAAGTTTGTTATTTTTTCACAATAGAAATTTTGACAAAAGGTTTTTTGTGTACTTTAAATTTATTTGAAACTTATTTTATTTTATTCTTTTAAATTTTGTTATTAAGTTGACTTAAGACTTTTAATATGTACGCATGATATTCACGCTCTCGCGCTCAAATTGCACCGCGTGACGATTACTTTTGGTGCAACTTTGTGGCACGGAAAAATCTGAGCGCGTCATGCCACGTCCGAAGAATGCGGTTGCGGTCTGGCGAGTTAATAATGAGTTTAATTGAATGATTCAGCGACAAGATTTTCTAAACGATTGCAGTTTATTAATGCACGACAATCGTTTCTCTCAGCCAATTTACACGCCGTCATAAAAATGTCATTCGTAAAAATAACTTCCGTATTATATTTACGACAAAAAAAATCACACGTACATAAACATTATAGATAAAAGACAACAAACATCTTCGTTAACACGATCAACAATATAGCTAAGAGTAGCAAGTTTCTTTCTTGGAAAATTACGAAAAAAAAGTTATAATAAAATAAGATGTAACAAAACAATTTAATTTCAAAATGCATATAAATGCGCGCGCGCGGGCGCGAAAGCGTGCGCTGCACGAGCGAAGCGCAACGCGAGCAGCGCGATTACACCAAGAAGTCGAGTCATTCGTGATTTACATCGAAAACCCATTTATCTCGCAGGCTGTCACACTAGAGGTGAAATGCCCGAGGGTGCAGTGTCCGCCACTCGAATGCGACGAGAAGGTCGCCTTCAGGCCGGACAAGAAGGCTTGTTGCAGACAGTGTCCGGTAACGACGCCCAGCACGACGACGAACGCGGCCAACACAGGCGACGGTGCTCGCTTGCCGCGCGACCAGGCGTTATCATCGACGACGCGGCGTACTCCGGAGGACATACTCTCTTCCGGCGGCTGCAAATATCCCCTAGGCGGGCCGTACGAGAACGGCATGGAGTGGCATCCCCGAGTGCACTCGCACGGCGAGATGAAGTGCGTCAAGTGTCGTTGCAAGGTGAGAACCCAGCTTGCTTGCGAAACTTTCGAAAGAGTGTATATAATAACACGCGTAAACATAATGCGTCGCGTGTAAACATATGCACAGTGCAAACACACGTGTTTATCGTTTATCGTCGTGATTTTATATCTCTGCAAGGTATCGCGGGAGCGAATCAGAGACGCTTTTAACCGACGCGATGCGCTTACGTTCGAAAAATAATTCGAACAAAAGCGTTTCTCTAAGCATTTTGTTTACGAGCGGTTTGAAACAACACAATTGGCGCCGCGCGTTTAACGAGAGAGCTGTCTCTTGGTAAGTCGCGCGAATCGTACATGAAAACGAAGGCTATTTGTGAATAAAAAGGTTGTTCTTACGGCCTGTTTATCGGGCGTGTCTAATCGTCTTAATCAAAGCGGCGGCGGCCGCGCGCAGCGAGATACATCGCGGATGCATCTTGTTGCCAGGCGGAGAGTAGAGTCTTAGAGCTTGCTTTACTTTTGTTCGTTACTCATTGATTCGTTTAGAACGACGGTCGCCTCGCGATATATAACATCCAGACACGGACACGACGAGAAAGACCTTTAAGGAGAAAACCTTTAACCGGACTTGCTCGCCCGGCCCGACCATTATAGGGTCCATCCATTACGATGAAAATGGAACGCCGCGACCTCGGAGCAAGCCTCTGGTTTGCGTCGCGTCGCGTCGCGACGTCACACGACGGAGCGAAAAATAATCGTCCCGATCCGTGAGAAACGGAAATTTTCTCCGACGGGCCTCGTTGCACCGGTTCTTTCGGTTTTTATTATTCACGCGCTCGCTCTTTTTCGTTGATAGATGAATATCGTCTCGCTAAATATACCGGGAATCTGTTCTTAGCTGAACTGTGTGTACATCTTTCGAGAAAAGAGAGAGAAAGAGAGAGAGAGAGAACCAGAACACACGTGAAAATAAAAAAAAGAATGTAAAATACAATTTAACGGTCGAAAACATGATGACGAAACATTTGAAATGGATGTAATTTATTTATTAAATCCTCTGATATAGATATAAATTTATTTATTTAATTAGATAATTATTTAAAATTATCTAATTAAATAAATAAATTTTTTTTAATTAAATTAATTAATATAAATTTTTGATAATCTCTGATAAATATCTTTGACAGTAATTAGTAATTGTCATGTTCTGTTGTTTTTTTATAAAAAAAAAACGTACTTACATTTAACTTTTCTCTCTCTTTCTCTATGTAAATAAATAAATATTTATTACAGAAGATAAATATATTCGCATGTAACCGCATATAATTAAGAAAGAAAATCAATGACGCATGAAACGGTTTGCTTCTCCGTTTCCCGGAGACCGCGGCTTGCATTCCTCGCGGATTTATACGCGCGAGGTTTGCGTAGCATTGTTCGACAAGCGGACCTCGCCTTGCGCGCGAACGTAAATGGTAATCGTAATGGGATCGTTCGTGTGTGTGTTTCAGAACGGCGACGTCAAGTGCGACAGGAAACGCTGTCCACGGTCGCTCTGTAACTCGATCGCGCATCAGGTGAAGCGTGGCGAGTACGTGCCGGACGCGGACGACTGCTGCACGGCGCAGTGCCGTCGCACGAGGCGTCATCATCGCAACAATCATCACTATCATCATCATCTAGCGTCACGACACACCATGACGCCTCGCGAACTCAGCTGAGCCCGACGATCCCGGAAGAATCCGCTCCGATCCACGAGGAAGCTCCGTCCCGCGTAGCTGCGCCGAGCCGTGTATCGTATCGGATAATGGCAGAACTCAAATCGATCGCGCGCGATCGCTCTTGTCGAACAATCGATATAGAAATAACCAAAAAATTAAAATAAAATAAACAAAACGAAACAAAAGGCTGTATTCGCGAACGTGTAATATTAAGATCTTTAGAAGTCGGGGATTTGCAGCGCTTGTAGAAAAACAAAAAAAAAAAAAAAAATATAAGGGATAATAATAAAAAAATGCGATGATCGACGACGCGAGGTGGTAGCTGTTAGCGAGAATTTTAGTCCGCGTTCAAATAGGCGAGAAACGCGCGCGCGCACATCCACACCCACACAAACACAAACAAACACTCTCTTCGCGGTAGAATTTCGCGATGTTCGATGACAAGAGTGATTAATCAACGATGACGGATGCGCGCTCGTTGCTCAAAGTTAGTTTCGTTGTCGGCGGCGAAATGAAGTCGCGTGTGTATACATGGTACATGCGTGCGCGTGTGCAGGAAGAGACGAGAGAAAACGCTAGTGTAATAAGAGGAAGAACGTGGATGGTACACACACGATATAAGATGCTATTCTTATCCGCGACGCCCGCTCGGTCGTTCGCTCTAGAGCCTCCAGCGCCCGTAGCCCAGACGCTTATTAATCAATTGATCCTCATCAGCGGATAAAACGGAACGGAAATCGAGCGCCCTTCCCCTCGCGCGACACGTCGCGATGGTTACGCGTTACGCTCGCGGTAAAAAAAAAACACAAAAAAAAGGGGTTGAGAATTCGGAAAAGAAAGAGCGATCGGTTTTAGTCGGCGAAATTTACAGTGCCCTGCTGTACCCACTAACATCTTCGAGTTACCCAGCAACCAAAGAAGACTGAAAAACCTCCGATGGCGGCATCAGTTAAAATATACGCGATTGCTAATGTGTTTACTAATAACTACAACTTTACGGTTTATTATTATTTTATTATTACTACTTACTATTATTTCTAATATTAATAGTATTACTATCGCTACTACTTGTGTACTACGATTAATTACGTCGTTATTAAGTGATATAGTCGCGCTGCTGCTATATCAGTTTTATCTTTCTTTATCGCCGCTCTACGATAAAGATCTAAATTATCACTATAACAAAAAGATTATATTTATATTATATATATTTATAGATACGTACACACATATATATGAATCGCTTTTGACAAGAAACGTTGTTACTCTTGATGATTTAATAATAAGCGGTAATATTCGTTAACACGCGCGATAACGCACCCAGTGTAAGTTTGTGTTATTTAAATTGTATTTATTTGTAGAAATATGTATCCTTTACAATATTATATCGAATTGTACCGGATTGCGGGAAATTTTGATTTCCACGTTTCTAATTCCCCCGACAAGTATCGTTTGAGACGCAATTGTCCTTCGACTAAATTGTTCGATGCGCTTTTTATCGAAAATGTTTTTTTTCAACTACACCTCTTATAATACGAGAGAAGCCGGTACAGAAGATTTGCCATACTTGTTTATATAATTGTATTCCTCACGTGTTATATTTTTTTTTGCATATATGATACAAGTTTTTTTTAGAAAAATGCAATCAATCAAGTTTTAGAAACATGCAATCGCGAGATTGAACACTAAAAAAGATGTGTCTTGAGAAGCGCAGCCTCGCTGAAAGCGCAATCGGCAATGTGTCACGGCGATAATTCAGCTTCCAGCGGTCGTTATATGTATAGACAACGAAGGAAGTGTCATTCAGCCGCCCGTAGACGGAAAATTTACCCGGACAAAACGCGCACACGGTGAGGATATCGTCGCGTTCTCTGATTCAGACTCAATTATTGTGACCGTGACTGCTTCCACTTGCCATTTCGATCGTTGTATTGTTCAGTCGCGCGTGTGCGAAGGCGTTGATTCACATCGTTTACCGTAGGTGCCTTAAACACGTATCTCTAGCGGTACGGACATATATCATAGTCACAGCTGACGTTAACGTTGCTATGTATGCGAATACCGTGAACATTTTGTACATAAAAAAAAAAACGCATAGAATTAAGAGACTTAGAAGTAGATGTTATTCTAGCAATGCACAACACAACAAACACACATCAATATGCTTATTGTATTATTTATAATATGTTACAACTCTTTTTAGTACCACTTTGAAATCTCCCTGCGCGCATATTTTATTTGTTTTACTATCAATCTACTATTGTCACCATTATTTAAAGTCATTTTCATGTGCGATTGATTTTCAGACGAGAGTTAACATTTAATTACGTGTTTATAAGTTAAGCGACATATGCTTCACACGCGCATATACACGCTGTTTTTAATTAAATGTAAGGATTCACATTATAACGTCTTCTCTGTAACGAGTGCGTCTACACTGGAAACAAAGAGAAATAGATAGATAGGAAAAAGTTCACAAATTTATCTGTTATCTATTATTAAAATTTATCTAACAGATTAGCCGACGAAAGAAAACGAAAGAAAGAGCAGTGTAAAAAAAAAAAAAAAAAAAAAAAAAACAAAAAAAAGCGAACATTATCGAGAACGATTGTCGCGATAACATCGCATCGAGAGACTTATTGTTAGTTTTTCACGTCTCAAAGCGCATCGTGCAATGAGAGATACATTTCTGTCAATTCGTTGCAATAATTACAGCTTTACGCGAGATTGTTACAATGTTTGTACATAAACGCGGAAATTGTATAACATCTGCGAGAAGGAACAAGTTTGTATCTAGCGTATTGTCCGTTCGCATTATTCGCTCTCTCTCTTTTTCTTTCTCTCTCTCTCTTTTTGTATAAAATGTAATAATTCACTTTACATGCGATGTACGCGAGTGGTAATCAAAATTATTTTATTACAGGTTCTTTTTTTTCACACAGAAACACACGTGAGCGAGTTGATTGTGTAGAAAACGATCTTTTTATATTTTCTACGAACAACGTAGTAAGCTGCTGAGAAACGCGACACGTTACTTCGAGAGTCCTGTAATAGAGAATGGAGATCGATGCTATTCTGTACTGTGCCAAAACTATTTGTTAATTAAAATGCCCATTATTATTATTACGATTAAATAAGTAGACTAGTTTGTCTCTACATTATATCTAAAACAACACCACAGTCGACCATTTGTCCTACTATTTCAAACGTATAATTTAATTAACACAGTAACGGGAAACGGCCAATACGAGATGAAACCTGATGTTCGGATTGAAAAAATTCTTGAATCAAAAGTACACAAACGTTTTAACCATGGTTTGGATCTTCTTGAGTGTGATTTAAGGAAAAGGCGGGATGAACTGGGTTATTTTCAATCGCTCATGTCCAGGTGCCTAAGGTAAAATCCTTATTACCTTATTAATTTTAAGGATTAATTAATTAAGGATTTTAAGGATTTAATTTTAAGGATTTTACTTTAGGCACCTGGACATGAGCGATTGAAAATAACCCAGTTCATCCTGTCTTTTCCTTAAATCACACTGAAGAAAATCCAAACCAGGATCGAAACGTTTGTGTACTTTTGATTCAAGAATTTTTTCAACCCGAACATCAGGTTTCATCTTGTATTGGCCGTTTCCCGTTACTGTTCTATTTCACGAGAAGCAACATACATTTTAATTTAATTAATATATATTATATTAATAAGACATTTGCGGTTCCATTTTTAAAGCTTCGCACGAAATCCGTGCGCCTGGTGCGCCAATGCATCATCGAGGGCGTCGAGCACGCGATCGACGATCCGTGGATCCGCGTTGATGCCCATCAAGCCAACACGGAGAACTTTACCGACCGTCGGTCCCAATCCGCCACTGATCTCGATTTTATATCTGCAAAAAAAAAAGGGAATTTCCGCAACAAATGCGATTAGAAACGAAGCTGAAAGAAACGGAAGACGAACTCACCGGTTCATTGCTCGCATCATTAGAGCGCGGCAATCGACTCCAAGTGGCGGTTTTATCGAGATGACGGTTGACAATTGGTACCGGGGATCCTCGACGTAACATTCGAGACCGCGTTTCCTAAGGCCCCGTCTGAATCTCTCGGCCGCCGCCGCGTGTCTCGCCCAGGAAGCGGGAAGACCTTCTTCGGCGAGCTGCATCAAGGCCGTTCTCAGGCCGTATATCAGCGTAGCGCATATTGTGTGATGATACACGCGCTGCGACCCGTCGAAGCAGTCCCAGTAATCGCCGAGGATTCTCATGTCCCAGTAATAAACAGGTGGCTTCGTCTTTCTCTGAAATAATTTTTTCCTACGATCGGGAGACAGAATGAATGCGATTCAAACCCAGATAACCAAATCTGTCGAAACAGATTTTGCCAAATGCTTGTTACAAATTTTGTTAGCAGAAAAACATGAAATATGATGCAGAGTTTGTTTTATCTGACAATGTCGCAAAATTGCTAGCAAAAATATATCCGAACTTGGTGAACAAAACATAACAGCAAATTGCTGGCAAAAACCGAGCAAAGCTTGCACATAATTTGAGACCAAATTTGACGCCAAATATGAAGCTTTGCTCGGTTTTTGCTAGCAACTTGCTATTATTTTTTGTCGACAAGCTTGGGCAACAAAATCCAAGCCTAATGCGGACACAGTTGATGCCAATTTGCTGAGTATTTTTGCTTAAAATTGCTGACAATTTGCTAGCAAAT
>QVOA01009580.1:0-12947 GCA_014825685.1 Pseudomyrmex cubaensis | reverse complement strand
CTGGATCCTCATGCAGACACCGGCGCTTTGACACCGAGCGTTGATTAGTGAAAACAGAAGGAAAGCGGATGGTGAGGGTAAATGGCAACTCTCACCACCCGCTTTTTACCAATCAACGCTCGATGTCAAAGCGCCGGTGTCTGCATGAGAATCCAGGCTTACTTGCTCCAACGCGCTTTAACAGCGAATTAACTTGTACTAGTGCGCACTGAGTGCGGCTATTTTCATTGAAAAAATTCACTGAAAAAGTTTTGAAATTTCATTAAAGTTTCATTGAAAAAAATCGCGTTGGAGCGAGTAGGAGCATGTTGGAACATGTGACGCGAACAAACCTCTAAACTGGGGTTAACTTGAAAATTGTGAACCGGGCCTTGATGTATAGGTAACATATTAATGTTGGATGCACACACTCACAAAGAAAGGCGCTTTAGGATCAGTCCGGTTTTGAAAGAAATATGGCGGATGTTGAGGTGAGCGAGTCACGTGGAGAACTTTAGAAAATATAACAATATCTCCATTTTTATTGCTGCTACGTAGTATAATTACTGTTTGTGTTTCAGCTGGCAAAAGCCCTAAAAGATTTGCCGAATCGTATACAAACTGCTAGCAAAAATGAGCGCCATGAGGTTATACAAAATGTCGTCACTGTACTGTCAAATCCCGGTAGAGTTCTATAAAAAATTTTACTATTTTTTTATATATAATAGATAAGTAATTTTTACATTCAAAGGCGCAACATGTTTTTTACATTCAATAAACAATAAATAAGAAAAATCTAATAAGATATAGAATATTGCAATTTTGCTGCATATTTTAAATAAATTATTTTGAGGCAAAACGGAGAACAGTCTAAACATTTTATAAATTTAAATAATGTCTCCTAAATTGTGTTTATAAAAATCAAATCGTGAGATTCAAGATTTTAATTTACTAGTAGATGTTATTAAAATTTATATTAATGTCTTTCTATAGATATGAATACATGCACTAATTCGTTTTTATGTAATAAAAAATATATTAGGTACTTAGTAGATACTTTAATAAATATACTTTCCATATAATTTGGTTTTTGAAATACAAATATAATTCAAGTTTGCTAAATAAACAAGCTAAGTAAATAATTTATTTCAAAATTGCCTTGTTATTTTATAGTGAGGTAAAATTATTATATTGAGGTAAAATTATTATTATTGTTATTATTATATATTAAATTGCTTAATATAGAAAAATCATATAAAAAAAAGTTTTTTTGTAATGAAATAAGTGAAAAGAATATTATTTTTATGATCATATCTATGTAATAATGACTGTGTTTCAATATTTCCCAAAAATCTATCTATATTATATCACATGTGCTATAGATTTCTAGTTCTGACAATAAATATTGGAATATAATGTTCTGTTTTAGGTATTAATGAAAAAATTGTTAATAGACTCTGTAAGGTAGTTGTACTTACCTTACATAGATACAAAGACAATGCTTCCAAATCCTATATAAGAAACTTGATTGTAGAATTGCTAAAAAAACAACCAGAGGCTACAATTAAACATATGACAACTGTAATTTTTGAGCAAGCTGTTTGGCATAAAAATGTCATAGCCACGTAAATGATGAATTGAAAATTATTTTGTTCTGTAATTACATATTTGTTGTTAAGCGATGCATTTTTAATGCTTATTTCTTTTACATAGGTCAAATACTACTTTAACTGCATATATTGTATTAAAATGGTCAACTTTAGTTATTCTTTATGGATATAATAAGGAACTGTGTATTAATGAAACATTATTGCGGCTTATTGAGGCACAGGCAAATTTATCTGCTGCAGCGTTAGCATCTGCAGATAAAAAACTTACAAACAAAGTATACACGTTACTCGCACATGAATGGACCATTGCTACAGGCATAGAAGTAATTTATGTGGAAAATTTAAGAAAATTGGAACTCGAGAATGGTGTAATTATTTTAGCAAGTTTACTTACAAGATATTTAGTTGTTGTAAAAAGAGATGATTTGATTGCACGGTTAAAGGTAAGAGAAACAATATAATTGGAGACTCATTCTTTCTGCTTTCTCCTTTATTTCTTTTTTATTCATGTAAATATATACATTACATTATTATATTTGTATATTTTTGTATAATTTTCAGGCAAATATGGTAGAAATTTTTATAAAAGTAACAATTAGTTGTAAGAAGAAACCAGATTTATATATAGTAGATGTAGCTGCACCATTTCTCCGAAGATTAACACATGAAGAATTCAAATCTCATTTACTTCCTGCTTTACAAAAAGCAATGTTACGTAATCCAGAAATCATAATTGAATCAGTTGGTCATATATTAAATGGATTGAGTTTGGACTTGAGTCAATACTGTCAAGATATTAGTAAAGGATTATTTGCCAATTTACATTCTAAAGAAGATTTAGTACGAGATGAAGCGGTTGTGGCATGCCGGAAACTTGCCTCACAATGTTCCGACACGACTGCTTTAGAAGCATTGCTATCGTCTGTATTCGCTATATTCCACGGATCAGAGGGAAAGCTCACAGTCGCGACTCACAAAATCTCTGTGCTGCAAGGAGCAGGTAATCTCAGTTACAATGTTGCTTCAGGTACCACTGTACAAAAACTGGCTGAGACAGCCTGTGAGCATTTTATTAAAGTACTCGAGACTGAAGTTCACGAAAAAACATTGATATATGCACTTGAAATGATGGCATTGTGGTCCAAGAAATTTACATCAACAGTACCAAAAATAGTGGTAGATGCTTTTAAAAAAGGTATGGCAGCAAAAACGCCGACAGCCGCAGTACGTACTGCTTATGTCAAATTATTCTTTACAACTCCTGTTGCTCCTTACTCGGGAGTAATAGTACCAATCCTCGCGCAAGCAATAACCCGAGCCATGCAGCAATGTGCACAACCAGCGGCCGTAACCGAAGGTTTAATCGCGTCGTATTTATTACTAAAGTTAATATTAGCCGATCAAATTGACAACGATAAACAGAATGTATTGTGGAACGCGATCGACGAACAAATATTCTTTTCGGAAAAGTTCCTGTTGACCTGTGGCGATGACATCTTGTATCATATAATGTCGCTATGCGAGCGACTTATCAGTGAATTTTCCAATAGGCTAAACGAGAAAGCTCTAACCGGAATTTATCGCGCGATTGTATCTTGTGCTATCACTCCAAACTCTGCTACAAGACGACGATGTTTTCCTTTGATTAAAAAGATTATGACAGGCCTGAGTACTTACACGTCCGCCCAAACGTTATTGATGGAATTTAGCAGATTTTTAGAAAATGTCAAAATTAAGTCGGAATCAGATAAAGAAAACAAAGAAGAGACAAATTTAATAGGAGAAGTAACAGGGAGATGTCTTTCGGACGGATTGTTCGCATTGTGTTCCGGTTCTTTTTTATTCGAAGTACTTACGTACCAAATGATAAAAGATACCCTACTTCCGTCTCATCATCCAGTGCTGTTAAAAGCTGCGCCGAATCTATGGTTTAAAATCGCAAAGAACCATAATATCGTGCCAAAGGAGTTTTTACGTAACTATAACAATGAAGTGAAGAAGATATTGATACAAAATTATAAACCATTGCCAACTTATGAAAACGCAGTTGCGAAAATTGTATCATTAACTCCGGAAGTTTTTTTACCTTTGCTTGTATCAGACATAATAGATAAGCTTGATGATCCGGAAATTTTAAGAGTTACCAAGGACGAGTATTTCATATATCTTACTCCTGAAGGTGAACTTTACGACAAAAGCGTATTGCCTATAAACGATGACAATGACATTCTCAATTCTGTAAATATGAAAAGAGAAAGTAAAGTTTACTCATTCAAGGAACAACAAGAAGAACTTCAATTAAGACGTGAATTATATGAAAAACGTAAAAAAGAGGGCAAAATAAAGGAACCGAAGTTGACGCCTAAACAAGAGGAATGTATAAAGGCGCAGATAGCAAAAGAGACAAGCGTACGCAAACGATTAACTGAATTAAAAGCCAAGATAGATCACACTGTATCTCTGGTAAAAAGTTCGATAAACGGAAATAAACAGGAACTATCTTTTCACTTAAAGGATCTGTTGCCACCTATTTTGAAAAACCTCGCCTCTCCACTGGCAGCTCCTGAAATGTCTCAACTTTTTATATCTCTTCGAAAAACTATCACAGTGGATAATAGCACGATTCTAAGCGATCTTATTGCTCATATTACATTGCGGCAATTGCAACCACTATGTAATTTGGATCAAGCTTGGGAAGAGGAAAATCTTGACGTAGCGGTTAAAAGAACATTAAATCTTATACATACAGCTACGATTAAAAAGAAAGAATTATTTACAGCACCTGCGTTTTGCTACGTTTTTCCTTTTATAAGGAAAACTTTATTATTGTACAAAGATGAGAATATAATAGTACAGGGGCTGCAATTGATACAGGAACATGCTAAACAAAGAAGCAGCTCTAAAGATTCCAAAGATATTAGACATCCTCGACTATTGCCACGCAAACAAATGTTTGACTTGCTAATCGAACTAATGGAGATCTCAACAGGTCGAGTGCAGCCGCATGCGATAGCGACATTATTGGATGTTGCACAATCTGGCAGCGGGCAACCAGACGCGGCAATCGCCACCAGCGAAGATATCGAATCTCTGATCGGTGCGCTACAAAATTCTTCACCCACTGTAAGAGACGCGGCACTTCGCGGACTAATGGTGATACGAAAAGCGTTTCCATCTCAAAAAGAGAATTCGGGTCAACTTAATCAACTTACCAGAAGAATATGGATCGCTCGATTTGACGTAAACGATGAGAACAAGATTCTTGCCAATGAATTGTGGAATGCGGCTGATTTTACCGCACAACCGGAAGTTCTTTGCAAGGAGCTGATTCAAGACATTGCTCATCCAGTGGAGCCGATACAGCAAGCAGCCGCTGTCGCATTAGCATACAGTTTGGCTAGTGTGCCTCATCTGACGTCATCTGTACTGGATAGCTTGTTGCATCTGTATGACGAAAAATTAGATCTAATACCACCAAAATTAAATGACTTCGGCCGTGTAATTGAACAGCCTATTGATATGTGGGGTCCACGACGCGGAGTAGCGCTTGCACTCGCTCAAATAGCGCCTTGTCTTACTGCCGAGACGGTACATCGGCTTGTGCAATTTTTTGTTCTGACCGGTCTAGGAGACAGGAATCAAGCGGTACGCACTGAGATGCTTACGGCCGCTGTCGCGGCGGTTGACCTTCACGGCAGTGCAAATATAACGTCGTTGTTACCAGTCTTCGAAGACTTTATGGATAAGGCACCAAAGATCGGTAGTTTCGATTCAATCAAACAATCGGTGGTAATTCTCATGGGGTCTCTGGCAAGACATTTGGATAAGAATGACCCGCGAATCAAGCCCATTGTGATGCGTCTCATCACCGCGCTTTCAACACCATCGCAGCAAGTTCAGGAGGCCGTGGCCAATTGTTTACCGCATCTCACTGATTCTATTAAAGAAGATGCGCCGAAAATTGTTGACAATTTAATGGACCAACTGCTCAAATCTGATAAATACGGCGAGCGTAAAGGCGCGGCATACGGATTGGCGGGTCTTATCAAGGGTATGGGAATTCTAGCGTTGAAGCAACTCGACATTATGAACAAGTTGACTACGGCTATCCAAGACAAAAAGAACTACAGACATCGCGAAGGAGCTTTGTTCGCTTTCGAAATGTTATGCACGATGCTTGGCAGATTGTTTGAACCTTACATTGTTCACGTTTTGCCTCATTTGCTCTTGTGTTTTGGCGATTCGAGTCAGTATGTGCGAACTGCTACTGATGACACCGCTAGAGTGGTTATGAGTAAACTGTCTGCTCATGGCGTTAAACTCGTTCTTCCGAGTTTATTAGCGGCTCTCGAAGAAGACTCATGGAGGACAAAAACAGGTAATTACACATACAACAGATCGCTTAATACGCGTATCAAGTATACTATATTCGTACTAAATTAGTTTGGTTTCAATTATGTAAACGATGCCGTATTAAGCTAATATGATATGCCTTCTTCATGTGTATTATATCAAAATAGTATGTATATCAAGCATATTTAGAATGGTGCAATTATTAGAATTATGCAGTAAAAAACAAATTTTAATTGATTCGCGTACCAAAAAAGATATATGGTGTAAACTAGGCCTCGTGTCACGTTAATCTCTTAGTGGTTTTCTTAAATCACAGAGTTTTCTTTGTCACAGAGATGACAAAAGTTTATTAGCGTATTGTTTTAGAAATACAATATCTATTATTATTTAGCTTGATAGAGTAAAGAAAGAAGAGAATGATCAACAACGATACTTGGTATCAAACTAAACTTGAAGTTGACATATCTATTAAGTTAAACTTGAAGTTGACATGTTTTGTTTTCACAGGATCCGTCGAATTACTCGGTGCTATGGCATACTGTGCGCCAAAACAGTTGAGCAGCTGCTTACCGAGTATCGTTCCCAAGTTGATAGAAGTGCTTAGCGATTCTCACACAAAGGTACAAGAAGCTGGCGCGGAAGCTCTCAAAGTCATTGGAAGTGTTATCCGTAATCCGGAGATACAAGCTATTGTACCTGTATTATTGAAAGCATTACAGGATCCTTCACACAAGACCGCCACTTGCCTGCAAACGTTACTAGATACACAATTCGTACATTTTATTGATGCTCCCTCGCTAGCTTTGATTATGCCCGTGGTGCAGCGCGCGTTTCTCGATCGTTCGACAGAGACAAGAAAGATGGCCGCGCAAATAATTGGAAATATGTACTCTTTAACAGATCAAAAAGATCTGACTCCGTATTTGCCGACTATTATTCCCGGTTTAAAAACGAGTTTACTCGATCCAGTGCCGGAAGTACGCAGCGTATCGGCAAGAGCATTGGGCGCAATGGTACGAGGAATGGGCGAGTCTAGTTTCGAGGATCTGTTACCCTGGTTGATGCAAACGTTGACTTCTGAAACCAGTAGTGTTGACAGATCTGGCGCTGCCCAAGGTCTCTCGGAAGTGGTACGTGGACTAGGAGTTGAGAAACTTCATAAGCTAATGCCTGAAATAATCAGCACTGCGGAAAGAACCGACATTGCTCCTCATGTAAAAGATGGATATATTATGATGTTTATATACATGCCAAGTGCGTTTACTACTGAGTTTACGCCATACATAGGACAGATTATTAATCCTATTCTAAAGGCCTTAGCCGATGAAAATGAATATGTACGAGAGACCGCTCTCAGAGCAGGACAACGTATCGTCACTCTTTATGCCGATTCGGCAATAATGTTATTACTACCGGAATTGGAGAAAGGTCTATTTGACGATAACTGGCGTATTCGATACTCGTCCGTACAACTTCTAGGCGATTTACTCTATAGAATTTCTGGTGTTTCGGGCAAAATGTCAACTGAAACCGCGAGCGAGGATGACAACTTTGGTACCGAACAATCGCATTTCGCTATCATAAACGCCTTAGGGGCGGAGAGACGGAATCGCGTATTGGCCGGTCTCTATATGGGTCGATCGGATGTAGCGTTAATGGTACGCCAAGCGGCTCTTCATGTGTGGAAAGTTGTTGTGACTAATACACCTAGAACATTGCGAGAAATATTACCAACTCTATTTACTCTTTTATTGGGATGTTTGGCGAGCACGAGTTATGACAAGAGACAGGTAGCCGCTCGAACATTAGGCGATCTTGTTCGAAAATTAGGAGAACGAGTATTACCGGAAATTATTCCGATCTTGGAGAAGGGGTTACAGAGCGATCAGGCTGACCAACGCCAGGGAGTATGCATAGGTCTCTCGGAAATTATGGCTAGCACCAACAAAGATATGGTGTTAACTTTTGTTATCAGTCTTGTACCAACGGTAAGGTGAGTATTTTGTGCGTGTGCGTGTGCGTGCGCGCGCGCCAATAGAGAGCATATTTGAATAAATACTTTGTATTTTAGAAAAGCGCTCTGTGATCCACTGCCGGAGGTTCGACAAGCCGCGGCTAAGACTTTTGATGGTTTACATTCCACAGTGGGCGTTCGTGCGCTTGATGATATATTGCCGGCAATGTTAACACAACTCAATTCACCAGATCCAGCCGAAGCGGAAAATACATTGGATGGTTTACGCCAAGTGATGGCTATCAAGTCGCGCGTTGTACTACCGTATCTAGTTCCGCAATTAGCTTCCCCTCCAGTCAATACAAAAGCATTGTCGATATTGGCTAGCGTGGCAGGTGAAGCATTGACAAGATTTCTTCATAGAATTCTACCAGCGTTACTCACTGCCCTTTCTAGTGCACAAGGAACAGCAAATGAACTTCAGGAATTAGAATACTGTCAGGCTGTCGTTCTTTCTGTTACCGATGAAGTAGGCGTCAGGACCGTTATGGATCAGTTAATGGAAGCCACGAGAGCGGAAGATCTCTCGAAACGACGAAGCGCTGCGACGTTGCTTTGCGCTTTCTGTCGTGACACTAGAGCTGATTATAGTCAGTATGTACCCCAATTGCTAAGAGGTCTGATTCATTTGTTTACTGACGAAGATAGAGATGTATTGCAAATGAGTTGGGAAGCCCTTACCGCCGTCACCAAGGTAGTACAAAAGATATAATGTTTGTATGAAAGAGATCTGCCAGCTTAAATATCAAAGGAAACTAATTGACTTTTTATCTCTCGCAGACTCTTTCATCTGAACAACAGATAGCACACGTGCAGGATATCAGACAAGCTGTTCGATTTGCTGTATCCGATTTGAGAAATCAGGAATTATTACCCGGATTCTGTCTTCCGAAAGGGATTACGCCAATTCTACCTTTATTCAGAGAAGCTATATTGAACGGATTGCCAGAAGCAAAAGAACACGCTGCTCAAGGATTGGGAGAAGTTATAAGATTATCTAGTGCGGCCGCATTGCAACCAAGTGTTGTACACATTACTGGCCCACTTATTCGAATTCTTGGTGACCGTTTCAATTGGAGTGTTAAAGCAGCTGTGCTCGAGACACTTGCGATATTACTCGGAAAGGTTTGTGTGCTTGTGTGTGTACAAAAATATTATTGTTAAATATTCTTAATATTGTTAAATATTCTTATTCTCTGAGTTAAAATGTGCCATTGATTGCATTAATTTTGTTTAAACTTAATGTATCTATTTTGTGTATGATAGGTTGGTGTTATGCTCAAACAGTTTCTGCCGCAACTTCAAACTACTTTTTTAAGAGCTTTGAATGATAGCAATCGACAAGTCAGATTGAAAGCAGCTTACGCTCTTAGTAACCTGATTGTCATTCATACGCGTGTCGATCCTCTGTTCACTGAACTTCATACTGGTATCAAAACAGGAGATGATCCTGCAATAAGGTAGCAGTTTTTATATGTTACGTATATGCACTTTGAAATGTTGTGTATGAAAATATCTATATTGTTAATTTATTTGTTTGAATAGAGAAACAATGCTACAAGCTCTAAGAGGTGTTCTAACTCCAGCTGGTGACAAAATGACTGATCCTATGAAGAAACAGGTATTTGCAACGCTCAGCAGCATGCTTGGTCATCCGGAAGATGTTACGAGAAATGCAGTTGCTGGTTGCTTTGGTGCCCTTTTACGATGGTTAAATTCAGAGCAATTAGCAATCGCGTTTAATGATCATCTGTTATGTAAGTTTTGTGGCTTTCTTAAGAATATACAAAATTTGAATTTATATGTAGAGAAATTACTTTTACTTAGAGAAATTTCTTTTTAACATAACATTTATCCAATCAGGTAACGATATTAATGCTGACTGGATGCTTAGACATGGACGTTCGGCTGCACTTTTTGTAGCGCTAAAAGAATCACCTGCTACAATATACATTAAGGAAAAAGATCGTGTTTGCATGCTGATACTTTCATATTTAGCTGCGGACAGAGTACAGATAGTCATGAATGGGATACGGGCCTGTGGATATCTATTCCAATATCTCATGAATGAGTCACAATCCATACCACAACTAATTTTATCACCTTTCGTGAGGGTAAACATTTCGAATGATATATCTGTATGAAACACAACCTTTATATACATGTTATTTTATAATAATTTAACTTTGGAAAGATATAACATGAGAGATTTATACAGGGTGTCCGACAATTGGTTTAACATCTCTCGTAGGTAGGTAGAGGGAATAACACTGAGTCAAAAAGTTTTTTATCATTTTGCGAGATTCGCACTACTTACCAAGATCTTAATTAACAAGGTTCGAATAAGTATGCATTGGGCTGTCTTACGCGCGTCTTCTATCTATTTACAAGAGATGTTAAACTAATTGTCGGAATTCTTATATTCATGTGTGTGTGAACAAATTGATAATATTTTATACTATGTAATATTCTATTTTGCTTGAAATTTTAGTCCATGAATAATAACACAAATGACGTAAAACAATTACTCGCCCGAGTCTGTATCCATCTCGCGCGTAACATATCGCCTGAAAAAATGTCACCTGAATTGCTCAGAGCACTTTTACCAATGTTAATGAATGGAACGAAAGAAAAAAATGGATATGTAAAAGCGAATAGTGAACTTGCGCTTATCGCGGTACTTCGACTGAGACAGGGTGAAGAAGAACATCAGGTTAGTTATTTTTCAAATCTTCACTTATTCAAAGTTTAAATTTTATAAATTGATTATTTTTTGTATATAAATTTGAGTAAAGTTTCTCTTATATAAAATGTTTTTCACTGATATTGTTTCTTTTTCTTTCAGCGTTGTATGACTTTTCTCGATGCTGGCGCAAGAGAATCTCTACACGATGTGGTCAGCAAAGTATTACGTAAAGTTCTCTCTCAGCCAGAAGGTAAAATAGAAGAGTTGGACGACACGTTACTCACATGAGAGATATTGTACTTCCTAAGATTTAATACGCACTATACATGTTTTCAAAATCATATTACTTGTCTTTATTCGTACGACTCTGATGAAAAAAAGATTTATTGTTCATGTATCAAGTACATTATGAACAAAGTAGCTCGATCAATATTGTATTTCAATATGCAATTAAAAAGCATAAAGTGGAACGGTCTTCATGGCGTTCAATTTATCGAATTCTGCATCCTGCGTATATCAATAATTCCATTTAAAGTATATACATACATTTTTCGCGAGCAAACGAGAGAAAAAGAGAAGAAAGACAGCATATAACGTTTTGTATGTGTACACACAGAAGTTCTTTAAAATTACACACGTGTTAAAATGTATTGTTATAATAAAAATACACGCAAAGAAACAAAGTACGTACAATGGCAGAAATAGTTATGCAATTCCGCATAACTGTCCTAACTGCCCGTTGTACTTCAAAGCGCGCCGTCGCCTACGCGACAAAAATTCGCTCTTTTATTACATCCGGAAATGGCTTTATGTTCCTTGCATGTACAGGAAAAGACATTAAAAAACTTCGTTCTCAGCTTAGAGAAATGTTTCTTTACATATAATTCATCTTTTTTTTTCTCTCTATTAAAATTAGACAATTTATTAAAAAAAAGAATTACTGCCGATCACATATAAATAAAGTCAGTAATATAAATATTACTGACAATTACACAAGAATATTATTAGGTATCACAGGAGAATCACTGAGAATATTATTGGCAATTACACAGAATGCTAGTAATTTTTTCGCACCACTGCCGCAATATATTACTGCCAGTAGTTCTTTTTCGTAAGGGTATGCATATTCTATCATATTGTTTTGCCTTCGTTTCTCTCGTATTTTAGTTTAGTTATTTATAATAAACTCATAAATAAATTACATTTTAACTTGCAGTTGAATTGAACGAAAATTACGAGTATCTCAAAAGAAAGAAAGAAATAAATAAGTGTGTGTATGTGTGTATTTCTCAAAGTAAAGTAGAGATGTATATATATATATATATATAGAGAGAGAGAGAGAGAGAGAGAGAGAGAGAGAGAGAGAGAGAGAGTCAGTCAAAAGTGACTTGAAAGTACGGAATTTATTCTCTTATACATTAAAAACTCTTATACATTATGTTGTGTAAATGTATATATTACTATATATTATTATTTCGGTCGTAATATTATAATCCGTAAATATTATACTAAATGTTTGTAAGATGTGTATACTCACTTTTGACTCTCACTTTATATATATATATATATATATATATATATATATATTTATTTATTTATTTATACTCGTAATACTTTTTGTTCAAGTCAAACTAAAAGTTAAAATGTAATTTTCTGCTCTATCTACTAGTATCAAAATTCAGGGTGTTTTTATTTAAAATTATCAAGTTGACCTTGAAATGACCTTTAATTGTGACCTTTGCGCTGGAACCAAGGTGATCATCAAATGCTCCTCTTTAAACCTTGCAAAGTTTATATTTAAACTTTTTTCTTGTTTGTTACCTTTCGAAGTATTCTAGAGTTCCAGTACTTTTTATATATTCTGTATAATTTTGCATGTTTCTCTGATAGGGAATATATATAAAACAAGAAAAGACATGTAAGTTTGTTTTTTTCTTTTTTTTGTTGATAAACAATATTTATAATTACGAATTAAATAATATAACTTAAAACAATTGGTTTACAAACAACATGTAAAAAACGATTGTTAAAATAATTTTTTATATAATAAATATGCACACGTAAAAACAAATAATATAAAAGTTGCTTGTTTTGAATTATAAATACTATATGGAAGTAACATATTTTTTTTTCCTGGAAACTATTACATATGATGTAAAGCTATCTTTGAGTGGTTTTCCCGGTAAAAAATTTTTCATATATAATTATACATACTTATATATACTTATATATACTTATACACAACTTACCATAAATATGCAAATTTATATGCCAAAAATGTCCATACAATTTTATACACGGAAAA
>QVOA01009579.1:0-11666 GCA_014825685.1 Pseudomyrmex cubaensis | reverse complement strand
TAATGAAGAAACATATACACACATACAAGTTCATAAAATTCATATCTAACATTTTACAAGATGTAAGTTACATGTGTGTAACAAGTTTTTCGAAATGCTAGTTTTGTCATGGAAATTATTGGTTTGCAAACATGAAGCGCACAGCCAAGTTCGGGAACGTACAACGTGCGTGACACATGTACACGAAGAAGCGGTAGATATGAACGCAGAGCACTGCTAATTTCGACAAGAAACGTATTATGTAGAATATCTCTAGACGTTTCGACACGAGCAGTCGACTGACTCAATATAATGAACATCCGTTAATCTAAATGTAGCGAACTAATCTTTGTGATATCTTTGTAATAAACACCGATCTTTCTTGCACGAAGCCATGCAAATGAGGGAGTGCAACAAATTTGACGTGCTAATTAGGAGATCTTCTAATCGATCACGGAATTTATTTATTTCCCGTTAAAGTGACTGATGGCCATTAGAAGCAAAAAATTATAGAAGAAAGTGATACAAAAAAAAAAAAAAAACAATGCAATATATTTCAAAAATTTATGTTTATTAAAAGTAAACTGTCAGAAGATGTTTACAACAATTTTTGTTATAGCACTCGCTTTCCCTTCGTCGCACTTACCTCTGCAACGTCTTCGCTTCGTCATTGATGGAAGGGCGCGCTCAGGTATGGTACTGCTTCCGAGCCGCGTCAGCGGCACGAGGCACTCTCATCTCCCTGAGAAAAACTATTTCATAATCACAAATAAATAAAGGAAATATTTTATAATAAAATATATAATTTTTTATATTTATTTTATGAGTTGTATTTAAACATTTGCAGTACAATAGTTTTTAATAATTACATTTGTATAAAATTGACGTCAATTTTCAAGCTTATGTTATATAATAATAACCTAACGTAGTATAAGTAATATAACAAATGTAATTATTAAGAAATATCGCACTAGAAATGTTTAACAGTATCACGAGTTTTTGGAGTCGCTATAGAAGTTACACTAAATACGTACGTACTAATTAACTGAAAAACCATTTGCAACTGTTAATCAAATAAAAGTTACTTAAAAACAACAAAGATACATTGTTGTAAAATATTTCCTTTATTTATTTTATTATAAAATAGTTTTTCTCAGAGAACCGCAGACGCGGCTTGGAAGTACCATACCTGGGAGCGCGTTCTACCACCGGTGACGAAGCGAGGACCATCGCTGAGGTAAATGCGGTGAAGGGAAAGCGAGAGGCGTGGCGCTCGGGAATCCTTCAGCAGTCGGGAATCCTTCGCGCTAAATCCGAGCATTACTCTAAAGTTTAAGAAAAGATTCTTGGACTTTAGAAATGTAAATGCAAACGTGGAATGAGCTTCTACTTGAAGCCTAAACAGAATAATCGCTTATCAAATGCAAAAGCAAAACTGCGCTATTAAAAAGGCAATTAATGAGACGTCAAAGTAGCGCATTTGGTTTATCAGGTGTCTCATCGATGTATCCCCTTGCTATCGCGATAATCGACAAAAGAGCAAGCTTTTTCATCGATTACGCTCGCGTTGGCAAACTTGCAAGAAGATATTATTTTCCTCTTGCGCCCGATATCAAGATATTGGCTTTTCAGAGATTCTTAATAATTTTCCTGAGGTCGACCCATACATTTACTCGGCCCATAAAACATAATAGCGTCTCGAGCGCCCGCGATATATACACCCTGATATAATTCCGAGTTAGGGGTGATCTCGACGAGATCGTTCCGTCGGCAGGAGCAAGCGGCAGGATCGAAGAGAAACAAAGCAAAAAAAAAAAGTCTAATGAACAAATACATAAGATAAACGAAGAAGAAGAGAAAGAGAGAGAAGTGGAGCGGGCAAAAGATGGACTCTTGGTTGAAAAATAAAATCGGTTCTATCGAGAGAGAGAAAAAGAGAGCTGAGCTGCAGCGCCAGTGGAATCGCGAGTATTATGGAGTCAAGTACATGTGGACCAATTTCGAGGGTACGCGCGGTGGATGGCGCGGCACACTGATGGTAGGTGTGGGAGGGTGAATGAAGGGAACACCGCCTGCTGCCGTGATTTATCACGCCACGCCGCGCCGAGCTGCGTCGCGCTCCGCTTCGCTTCGCGTACATACACCGCCATGATGATACATGGCGGTTGCGGAGAAGCGGGGCGCAGACGAGAGAGGCCTTCCGCCTCGTACTAATTGACGTCATCGATATTGGTATCCGTCGACGAGCAGATTACTTCGCCGTAAACAACTTGGCTCACCAACCCCTCCGGTTTCTCCCCGCCTAGATGGGAAACCAGCGTACCACTTTGCATCGGCACAAGCGTAAATAGAGATACATAACGTATATTGTAACGTTGTTGTAGTTCTGTGCGCGACCCTATCCTAATGTTCGCTCTTTCGGAGAAGAAAGATCCCCCCTCTTAGTGAAGGGCCCAATGTGTAGTTTGATATCGTGTTTAATGTGCTGCAGGAGATGCTGTTTTCAATTAAGTTGAAATATTGTAGAATATTTTGCTTCTAAGTAACTGTGAGAGGTAATAGAGTATGAGTGGCTAAAGAATATACTATACTTAATAATAAGTTTGATAATAATTTAACATGATCATATTTAAAAAAACGAGAAAGAGAGAGAGAGAAAGAATCATTTACTTTAAAATAATTTTTAATAATAAAAATACTCAAATACTGTTTGAATTAACTTTTTGTAACTACATTGAAAACATTTGAGTTTGCAACGTAATCTGATATGAAAATATTATATCGCAACGATCTATATATTAAAAATAAAAAAGAATAAAGTCAAACTCAGCAACATTATAAATATTCTAACATTTCTTTTTAACATTTCTAAATCGTATCCAAATCAGCTTGATAAAGAAAGAGCAGTCAAGTAGTTGACTTTCTGTCGTAACAATGAATGTCGCAACTAACACACCCTCGGCGTCATCTGTACAAAAAACTATCTAATCCTCTTGATTCACGGTCGATGCCATCACTAAATGCACACATACATACACATCTCTCTCTCTCTCTCTCTCGCTCTCTTTCTTTCTTTCTTTGTCTTTCTTTCTTTCTCTCTTGTATCGTTCTCGGAAGCTCGCTTTTGCGCCCTTTATCCCTCGAGGCCATTCTCTAACTCTCATTCTCTTTATCGCGATACACACTCCGATACAAGAGGGTTTGCCAAAGGGAGCCACGGTCTTTAACTCGCAAATGCTTCGCGTTCACTTGGTCGTATTGGATTCTAATAGGAATACAACACACACACACCGCGCGCGCGCGCGCACGCGCGCATCAAGAAAGTCATTCATGTTGAAATCCCTATTGAGCACGTGTCTCGTTGTGCAGCGTTACAATCAGTTTTAGTGAGTGTTTACGAAAAGGGCTTTAACTAAGTTATATACGTATGCGACAGACATCATTACCAATTTCAACGCACAAATTAACGTAGATAATCGTTTAATTTTCAGTAAAGAGATAGATACAAAACACAGTATCAGACACAGAAACCGAGCGCGACATTGTTGATAACATATATTGATAACACGTTATCTTACTGTTTTGTTGGCGTGGCGACAATGATACGAATTGGTTTCAATTTATATTTTGTCAATAATGTTACGCGTCGTCTATAAACCAAGTTTTATACATACGGGGGTAAATCAATAATTGTTTCCGCACGAAACGCATTAAACGGTCAAACGAAATACATTTCTATCAAGCTTATATATGTATTATTACGTTATTATCATGTAACAATAGATTGTCATCATTCGTGTGAGATACTATTGCCAACGCGTTGCGATTCAGAAGCAGCATCGTACCTAAGCGCACCCCATCATCGAATCGTGAACTGTCGTTGAGATACGGGTAGTGAAGGGAAAAAGACGCGCCTCTCATGAATCCGAGAAAATGTGCAAAAAATTCCGAGCACTGTCGTAAATAACTTTATATATCGAAGCATTTTATTTTTTATTTTTCTCACACATTTTAACAAGTCTTAATAAAAACGTGCGTACTCTTTCGATGCAGTCGTTGTTTAGTCCTAATGACGAATAATACACGTTTCCGTACGCTGACACATTCACTGACAATCATTCTCATTTCAAAATTCACAGTTTAATATTTTAAAATAACAGTTTTCATGGAAAAAATATTTCAAACTCGGTTTATATTTGTATTCCATCCCCTATCGTTTAGTATAACTCGGATTACACATCACCGACGAATATTTCATTGCGAGAATTTATGCGAAGCAATCGAGCAGGGAAAAATCTCCTTTCCGTACTGTTTTCCGTGAGACGAATATGGGAGTCACATTCGAGCAACGACGTTCGGTTGATCGAATATATTAACGTGCGGGCAATTTGTACAGTCTGACGGATATAACCCCCGAGAACCATCGGTGGCAAAATGTATTCCAGAGATTACACCGCCCGAAATCCGTCTCGCTATTAGACGAAAAAAAAAAAAAAAGAAACGCATCGATAAGATATACGTTTCGATAATGAAAAAGTTATAAATCTGGAATTGTGAAATGGCGGGCCGATATAAATCTTCATCGGGCAGCACTGCCAAATCCCTTCGTGTGTACCACGCAAATCCCTTTCCAATATTGAAAAAAGTGATAGGTCCAGTATGTAATGATCCGGTATTACCCGAAACCGCGAGGGAACGCTATCGATCTATTGTTAGTATTCTGTTTGCATCGAACCTCTGTCGTTTTGTACATCCTCTCGCGCGTATCTAATTATAAGAAAACAGTCTCGACAAAAATATTCATGTGTGCACAAAATTTTGACATATTTTGTAACAGTGTCCACAAATTTTTTATTTAACTTTAAAGATCGTTTTCTTTTTTTACTTGACAAGTCGTATAAATATAGCAAACTTCTCTCTTTCTCTATAAATATTGTATATAGGTATGTGTAGTTTCATTAAGTGATAATTTTACATTTAGTAAACTACCAAATATGTAACTGTGTAATCTAGTCAATGATACACTATCTCTTCTCTATTATCTAAGCACGTGCGAGTTTATGCAAACAATGCAAATTGGTTTGCAATTATCGCATTTTATTAAAAATTTTTAAGACAATTTATTGCTCAGTACTACGCTATAATTCATCAAGGATAGTGATATAAACAAGCCTATTTTTCCTCGTTGGTTTCTTTTTATCGCCCTACACAAGTTAACTAGTCGAATATATGACAAAACAGCACGCGGGTATATATTGTCGTAATATTTCGAAAAATGCGCCGGCAGTCCGGGGGCAATCTCGCCCTCGAAGATGGCATATACGCGGAGGTGAATCGCCTCTTCCCGAGGAAATCCGAGGTAATTGAATGCTAACCCTCCTCACCCCCGCGATGCGTACCCTCCCTGCGCGACCCCTTCTCTCTGTCGCATCCCTCATCTACCTCCCTCCCATCTCGCAAGCTTCAGGGGGCGCCGCGCTCCCCGTTCGCCATCACTCACCGACACAGACTTGTAGCTTTCAATAAAAATGTAAATATGGCGGCGTTGAACGAGCCAATGACAGCGCTACATCGACGCCCGTGAGGACATCCGTGAGGGATAGATAGATAGAGAGAGAGAGAGAAAGAGAGAAAGAGAGAGTGAGAGAGAGAGAAACAAAGAGAAGGAGAAAACCCTACCTTGCGGCAGGGGTTGAAGGTTTCGAAAGGGGAACTGGCTCTCTCGGAGGGTCGAAGATGGCGAAGGAAGAGGTGGAGGAAAAGAGAAGGAAGGGTGAGAGAGGGAGACTTCGGTTCGAAGCGGAACGCCGAAGGTGGAAGGCGAACAGGCGTGGTAGAGCTTACGGAAACCAAAGATAGATGCTTAGAGAAGGAGGGGCAGGAAGAAGGAGGGAAAGAGGGAAAAGAGCCCCGCGGAGAACGAAAGAAAAAGAAGAAGAAAGAAGAAGAAAAGAAAGAATTCTCTCTCTTTCTATCCTCTTGCTTACCATCATCGTGGCCTCACCCATCGAGTTTCACTCGTGTTTCATCCGGCGTTTTCTTTCCTTTCTTCTGGTGATAGTGAAAAGGTAGCGGGAAAAGGATGTTGAACGCACGCGAGAGAGCAACACCGAGGATGACGCAGGTGCCGCAAAGCTTGACACGTCTCCGGCTGTTTTGTCACCTTCTTTTATCCTTCGAACTTTTTTACCAGCTACCTCGTTAGATACCCTCCTTCTTCCCTCTCTCTTTCTCTCTCTCTTTTCCGTCTTTTCCTATCTGTTCTCTTTATCCTCGCGGACGAAACGTGTTGATGGAGTAAGCTGAGCGACGAGAGACGCTTTTTAAAATCACGCCTTCATGCGAACAAGTCACTTTTTTTGCCGACATCGTCCTGAAAAGCCTCCCTCTTGGTCGACAGGCAATCGCGGCGGATTTCTTTTTTTTTTTCGAGGGAGATTTTTCGACCGCGGATTATTCGGAAAGTGACGCACGTAGATTTGCGTTTCCGCGCCGAGGTGAAGTTTTGATCGATCTTTCGATGTCACGAGCGAAGACAAATGTCGTTTCGCCTTCTTTTGTTTTCTATATATTTGTTTGTCATTAAATATATAGAAACAGAGAAATAGAATGATGCTTTAGCGATACTCTTGTGACTACAGTCTACAGTCTTGTGACTAAACTTTATAATTTATCAGAATTGTTTCTCCTTGCAATTCAAATAAAGCACTTGTGTGACACAAAATCGAAAGAGAAATGCAGTAGCTCCTCTTAAACTGCAGAATTTGGGACCGAAGCGAACATATATCAAAGATGAATCTAGATAACTTCCTTTTGGTATTAAACCATAAATTTTTTCTCAGTTGCCCAGAACGAACAACAAAAAAAAACTTTATCAAAGAAAAGAGTCAGTTATAAAACTGTCAACTTTTATGGCTTATCTTTTTTGTAATAAAAGGAACGTATAGACGGACATATAAGAAAGAAGAAGTTCTGACAATTTTTAAGACTTCTCGATATCTGAGCGTCAAGTCCGATTTGACAGTAGCGAGAACGAATATGTAAAAAATAATAACGAGAATACAGTTAATATAAAAAATACTGCTTGCGCCGCTTTAGCAAAAATGACGAGTAATGCAGCGAGATGTTACCTTGACTTGAGATTCCGACATTCCGAGGGCGTACGCCAATTTAGCACGTTCCGGTCCAGCCAGATACTTGGTCTGCTCGAAGGTTTTTTCCAGAGCAAAGATTTGCTGTCCACTAAACGTGGGTCTCGTGTGCTTCTTCTTACCGCCTTCGTGTTCTCCGGCGCCGCCGCCCGTACCCGTCATCGCTTGCTGACAGCCCAGCTGTTGCGACACTGCAACATTCGCGTCACTCGATGAGTAGCTCCTGAATATCCTTTTCGCGCGCTTCGCTGTAAATGGAGTAATTAGACTTGGTTGTCGGCATCGTAAAAAAAAATCGTTTACTTTGTTGGATTTATCTTCTTTTGACACACATAACAAAAAGCGAGTAAACTAAAATAAATTTTTCTCTCTCTCTCTCTCTCGTGTGTTTATTTTAAATATTTTTTTGTATTTCAAAAGAAATTTATCTTTAGCGCGCGCGAACAAAACATTTGTATTCTGTTTTCCTGAAGCTTTTAAATATTGTAATTGTCTGCCAAATCACTTTGTGTAAATGTAAACGTAATCTTTCTTTTATTCATACATTAGTTGAACAATATTTCGGCAGTTTTAGTAAGCGCCAATTCCCGGTATTCTGTATGCCGAGGTGCCGCGGCCGTGTTAAAAACGAAAACAGGCGACGACGCATTGAAATTGAAGCGTCGCGAAAAACCACAGCGGAATTTATTGCATTTTTCGGCAATCACACACGGATCCGATCCGTGAGTCGTGCCATCGTGTGGGTATTTCTATCGGGCCCCTCGTGATCTCTCTTCCACCTCGCAGAATGAAAAGGGGAAACTCCAAGCCCCATCTGTGACTTTCTGTCGTGACAAGTCATAGGGAAATATTGCCATATTTTACTTCGGTTATACATACCAACACCCATATAGAGCGGATTATATGATAAGCGAGAGTGAGTGCATATATTACATCATTGTATTTTCTTAATAAATTTGATGTCCTTACATACACACATACACACACACTTGAAATATAATAATTACATATATAACACAATGAAATTTGTTAGGAAAAGTATGAAATAGTACACAATTATTCTCATTTATTTTTAAGTAAGAAAAATATATCTGCAACATAGATATCTCGCGGCATAATTAGGTTCCATGTTGTAACTGGAAGAAGTGTATTTCATTTTAACCGCAGTTTGAAATTAATTCGCCACTCTTGGAATTAATTACGGTTTTATAACGTTAGTAATTATTACTGCGACTACTTAATCTCTTTTTCTTTCTCTCTTTCTCTCTGTCTGGATTAGCGATTGTATGATAGTCATAATTTTATTTAATTGTCAAGAAAACAATTTTTTGTTATTTTTTGAGTACATATATGTATAGATATCTGGGACACAGATTAAAATCTCTAAATAACATCAAATTATAATAAACTTAACGATTTTGTCCTGTTCGCGCCTACTGATCACTCGTAATCTTGGCTATTCTGTTGAGCTGTGCAAATCTTAATTAGATCGAAAAAAAGAAAGTTGGAGAAAATTTTCGAGGGTAATCAAGAGGGTCAACCGGAGAGAGAGAGAAAGAGAGGGGAAGGGGAGAAAGCGACTTTCGTGGAAATGAGGGGGTCGCACACGGTCCGATGTGGCATGTGGACGCGTACGTACAAGGGAGAAGCGAAAGGGATTCGGAGGGGGTAAGCAAAAGGAAGGGTCGACGCGCGTCGTGACGCGCGCTACAATGTGGGTTGTGGGACTTTAATTTAATAAAGCAATTTGTAACAGAATACGGAACGAGGCAATAATGGCCGGTCGGCGGGGAGGGTTCTAATGAGCTGCTTACCGCACTCCAACCCCCGGTGACTTCGATGGCGATGGAAGAGGTGTGTGTTGTCTACTGTTAGATATTCCCTTATTTGTCCTACTAAGCCGTCGCGCATATTTCTGCGACCACCCCCGCAGAAGTCCGCGTTTTTGTTCAAATTTGTATGCGTCATATATACCTACATGTATATACCTTGCTATAAGATACACGACACAATCGTGCGATTTTTTTGTACGTGGTAAACTTTTAGATTCGCCTCGAGATTTAAAGCATTATCATTGTTATCAAAAATTCTATCATAAAAGATTTATATTGATAAAAGATTTTGTGAAACCTTAAACTAAACCAACTTTCTTGAATTTTTCAAGCAAATATATGTATCTATATATCTACAGATACAAACACACGCATACATATAGCCGGTTATGTCCGGTTATTCGAACGATTTATTGTCCGACTTTTTTTCACAAAATATTCTCTTTTCCCTCACATGGGAATTCAAACCGATAATATAAAGTTTTAACTCATTCATATCGACCATACCAATTTCAATTGAATTCGTTCAATGTGACTAGTTTTTTTCATTAAGGAACTGGTGGATAAATAAAAATTAGAACTTTAAGTTTTTAAAATAATAAATTAATGTATTCAGATCACACGTTATTTCTCCTCTACGTAAATAAAGTAAGTAGACATAAATGTTTACCGACCGTTCGTCATTACGGCAATCAGAGAATTCTTATTTTGTTTTTTAATCATATTTCACTCATCTTTCAGTGCGTCAAAGAATTAATCTTTCTAGTTTTACGTAGTACAGAAAGAGAGAGAAAGAGAAAGAGAGATGGGGAAGGAAGGAAGGGGTAAAAGGAGAACTATGACCATAATTTAATCAGCCGATTTCGAGTGAACAAGTGACATGCGTGTCAAGCAGTATATGCAAGCGAAATCGCTCCGGATAATGCGTATATATCAATATCGCGCCTCCACGTATCACACATATAACACGCACACGTATTCAAACGAGCGTGACACCGCCACCGCGGATAACGCTTCGATGTCCGATTAGACCAAGTATCGGCACGGCAAATTGATGCGTTCGGCGGCACAGTGTCGATGTAAATCAGCGGCAGGTGACCATATCGGCGTGCACGCTGCGACGTTTCGAAAAAAAAAGGAGCGATCAAAAACGAGACACCGCACAGCCATTCGTAATATTCGTTATCGGCGAACGGAAGTTCGAGTGTGCGAGACTCGATGCGCTTGATTGTTCGATTTATACAGAGTAAGTGAAATCCCTGCGCGTAGTGTCACGAGCCGTTTTACTGATCCGAGAGAGAGTTTGGAGAGAAACAAATCACATTCGAGGTAAAAAGATATGTCACGCATCGAACAAAACAAGAAAGATTGTTGAGTTTTATGTAAAATTTATTTATTTTTCCACAATGTATGAATATTTTGTTTTACTTAAGATAAATATTATATGTGCTAACTTTTTTTATATTTATCAAAGAATTATACAGAAATACAACTGCAATAGAAATTTATTCTCAAAGGTGTCTGTAATTTAATTACAATAGACACTTATTTTAATTATAATAACAATATTTCAATAAATAAATAATGCGACAGTTTTATCAAAAAATTATTTACAAAGTCAAAGATAATATAGCATAGTCACTTGAGAGTGTACTTTCGTAATTGAATCGGATATCGCTCAACTTGTAGAAAATATGATCGGGCACTTGTAAAGGGGCTGCTCGCTCCATCGACGACGTGAATAATAACGGCGCACATCGAGTAGACTGGCGTCAACTGACAAGAGGAATGCTTTATCGACTGTACAAAGTGTGTTGTCACTAAAAGTAAATGAATGCTTTACAGTTACGTCGAATATTCTGCTACACTGATCACGCGAGATCCATTATGTAGCGCAAAACATCACAATCATTATTTAAGATGCTTAAAAAATCAAATTTTTATTTCTCAAGACAATATCTAAAACATATTTGTTGCGAAGAAAGCTACTAGTCAGATACGAGATGTGTGTATATATGTCTGAACAATAATTTAATAATATACATTGGACCGGTGTAAATCGGAATCTCGTCGTGTCAGCGACGCTTTCATTACAGTGTCTGCTTACGTAACGTTCATTCATGTCTATAAAAGCTCATCCAATAAGAAAGCGAGGAGAAACAAAACAGGGATGAATAAAGAAGAATGTGAAAAAAGTGTGCGGAAAATAGCACGGAGGGAAAAACTACAGGAAGAAATGGTAGGAATAACATGTTATGGATATCTAAATAGAAGGAAAGTGAAAATGATCTCTCCAACGTTCTCGATGGGAATAAGAAAAAAAGTCAAACGAATGAATAGATGTCTGTTATTTTCAAAGATGTTTGTTTTATGTCCAGTAGAAATAATGGAATATTATGAGAAAATTTTATATAAAACATTTATTCAAATCATAAAATTATAATATTATTAAAACTTATTCAAAATATTTTTTTTTAATATTACAATTAATATTAAAATGATCGCTTTAGAATGTTTTTGATTATCGATATGAGTTTCAAGTTTCATCAAACAAACATCTGCATCATTTCATCGGCATTTGGTGTAGAAAAAAAAGAGAAGTGATAGGAATAGAAGCTGATCAGGTTGTTTTATCTTGGGTGTAGGTGTATCACGATATATATATATATATATATATATATATATATATATATATATATATATA
>QVOA01009578.1:0-11668 GCA_014825685.1 Pseudomyrmex cubaensis | reverse complement strand
GTTCAAAGGAAAACATACTTTCACCAAAAAAAGCACCGCCTAAAGAAACACCATAAAGCCCACCAACAAGCCGCCCCTCTTCTGTCCATACCTCAACAGAATGGGCATGATTTTCATGATGAAGCTTTGTATAAATCTCTATAATCTCTTGACTAATCCATGTTTCAGAACGCCCATCCCGCCCCGCTTGAGGGGCAGCACATGCCTCCATGACCTCTCTAAAAGCATAATCAGTCTTAATCTGATAAGAATTTGAACGCAGCAGACGCCATAAACGCCTTGAAATATGTGGCTTATCTAAAGGGATAAGACCGCGCTCATGAGGGCAATACCATTCTATTTCTTGAGAATCTGATGATGCCATAGGGAAAAACCCCATTTTATAAGCAGCAAGGAGCGTCTCACTCTCAAGAATCTCTTTTTGATTTAATATACTCATAATATACTCATAAAATAACATTAATAGATTACTAAAATTATGATGATAATAAAGCTTATGATAATAAAGATTATATAGACATATATAAAAGCTTCAAATAATGTGATATATCAAGATAAAACCATATAAATGAGATGATTGATATTATGGCCTATATTTACCTTATAACCCTTTTTATCTGCATTATTTTGCATCTTCTTTTCCCTATTTATAATCGCTTTCTTTATCTTGCAGATACGTCTTTTCTTCTGTGCTTTATCTTTTTTGCACTCATTGAGATTATCTCACCCCCCAAAGTACCAAAAGATAAAGCCCAAAATTCTTAAAAATTACATTTATATAAATATTTCTTAAGTCGCATCTTTTCTCATTCCTCCATGATAAGCTTGAGCAGCTTCTTGAACAGCTACTCCATGGGTGCGCTCTAAGCGTCTAATTGTAAAATGTGCTGTCGCAATGGCACGATAATGCGCCAAAAATGCCGAATTAATTGCAGCCCCACATAATGCACCCGCAACAGGCACCATTCTTGCTGCAAAATTACGTGATAAACCAATACCATATTGCCCCGCCACTTCGGCAATCAACAACATTAAAGGCTGCCCACGCATCAAGCTTCTTGCTGCAAAAAAACCAATCTCTTTCTCTCTCTCATTTTCCTGAGAGGGCGCACCATGAAAATCATTTTGTTGCTTGGCCTGCTTATTCATAAAATTACTTAAAGCAAAAACTTCTAAACAAGCACGCTGCGTCTCTTCAGATTGAAGATCCTCACCATTTTCTTTGGCGATATGTGCAATTTCATACATAAGCGCCATGGTAGTAAGACCAATATCAGGCGCTAAGCTTACAATGCCACCAAACCCACCAAATGCACCAGAAACCGCAACAGCTGCTTGTGTCATATTCTGTCTTAACATGCGCGGTATCAAGAAGTTTTTCTCTTTTTCAATCCCTAAAATAACAATTTTATAAGCCGTCTTTAAGGCAATTTCTGCAAGCTTTTTCACTTTAGCTTCAAATTGAGGAAAAAATGCCAAACCTTCCCCCCCTAATTGCAAAACTTGCCCAACAGCCCCACCCATCAGATCAGCAAGACGAACCAATGTCCCACGCCCTTCCTCAACTTTTTCTAAAACAGAATAAAGCTGCTTAAGCGTCTCATTATCCATCTCTTTAAAAGAAAAATGTGTCGTTGGAAGATGAATTTTCGGGCGGTCTTTTATATCTTGCCCATTCTTATCTTGCATCATATCTCTCCATATTTCCATTAATCTTGGATTTCCATTGATCTTGGATTTCCATTAATATCGGCAATTCATCAGCGTATCGTAAATATATTATCGTAAATATATTGAGGCGCAATTTATATCGCTAGCCCTCCCAACACGCTATATTTGTAATATGATTAAATTCATCTTCTGTAACAGGCGCTACAGAAAGACGTGATTGTTTTAACAAAGACATCTCAGCCAAAGCAGGATCAGCCTTTATCTCTGCTAAGCTTAAAGGGCGCTTCATCGCACCATTTGCTTGCACATCAACACATACCCAACGCCCATCATCTGCAGTCGGGTCAGGATACGATTCTTTAACAATCTTTACAACGCCAACAATTTTCTTCTCTGTTACAGAATGATAAAAAAGCGCTAAATCGCCCTCCTTCATAGCCTTTAAATTATTGCGCGCTTGATAATTTCTTACACCATTCCAAGGCTCAATATCGTTTTTTATTTGTTCCTCCCATGAAAATGAAGCAGGTTCAGATTTAATCAACCAATAAGGCATTTTTCACTTTCCTTTTGCTCTTTATCATCGTTAAGAGTAATCATCTCACAAGAAGATAACATATTTCTTTAGAGCATGTCCCAGCGAATGACTTCTTTCTCTTCATGGTTTCACCGTACTGCAAATCCTGGCGTATTTTTACGCATAAGCCAACCATGCCTCCCTTTTTTATCAATAAGCGCCCTTATCTTCGTCCTCATTGGTCTGATATGGGGGCTTTTCTTTGCCCCACCAGATTGGCAACAAGGTGATATGATGAGAATCATGTATATCCATGTTCCAATGGCATGGCTTGCTTCAGCTTGTTATTTTAGCTTAGCTATTTGCGGTCTTCTATCGCTTATATGGCGTCATTCCCTTGCCGATCTGGCTGCTATAGAAATAGGCCCTATAGGTGCATGCGCTGCCGCTTTATGCCTTATCACGGGCTCCCTTTGGGGAAAGCCCACATGGGGAACATGGTGGGCATGGGATGCACGCTTAACCTCTGTTCTCATTCTCTTTTTTCTCTATCTTGGTCATATTGCCCTTATCAATGCTTTTGACGATCCAAGACGTGGGCAAAAAGCAGCCGCTATCCTTGCACTTGCAGGCGCATTTGATCTCCCTATTATTAAATTTAGCGTAAAATGGTGGAATAGCCTTCATCAAGCCGATAGCATCACCCTTACACATGCCCCAACGATGTCACTTTCTATTCTCTATCCGCTGCTTTTTTCAACATTAGGCTTTAGCCTTGGTGCCATGGCGCTTATTATTGCACGTATTCACGCCGCTATTTTAGAAAAACGCTTTTATAATCTCCTACTTAGAGAAATCGAACAAGAAAGCTCCCCTTTATGATCTCAAGCTTTCACTTTCCCACTTGGCTTTATGGTGCAGAATGGTTCCATCATGGTATCTATATTAGCATCACTTATGGTATTTCTTTGATTTTTATTATTATTCTTACCATGACAACCCAAAAGCGCTTACGTGCAATTTCACAAAAACTTACAGAAATTGACCCGCTCTCTTTACCAAATTCCAAAAGAAAATAGCCCTATAATGAAAAAATTCACACGCAAAACACGCAGAGTTTGGATCATCCTAGCCTCGCTACTCTCATTAGGCGGCGCCTTAACACTCACATTACAAGCTTTTTCAACAAATATTATTTTCTTTATGGCCCCCTCTCAACTCAAACAGCACCCTCCAAGCCCTGATCATATCATACGCCTAGGTGGCATGGTCGTTGCACATTCCCACCATCATAAAGTTGAAAATAACACACCGATAGAACAATTTGATATTACAGACGGACAAGCCTCTATTACTGTTTCTTATCAAGGTATTCTTCCCGATCTCTTTCGAGAAGGTCAAAGCGTTGTCGCCCTTGGCACATTGCAACAAGATGGCCATTTTAAAGCTCAAGAAGTTCTTGCAAAACATGATGAAACTTATATGCCTAAAGAAGTTGCTGATGCGCTTCGTAAATCTGGCAAATGGGATCCACGCTTTGGCCCGCCCCCTAATGCTGCAAGTTGGAACCAAATGATAGCGCCCCCAACAGCCCCCATATCAAACCAAAAACCCTTAGACCAAAAACCATTAGACCAAAAACCATTAGAAACGAAATAATATGCTTGATCTTTTCCTTGGACCAGAAGAAGGGCATTACGCCTTAGCACTTGCCTGTATTCTTGCTTTCTCACAAGCATTCTTGCCCCTTATTGGCATTTGGAAGAAAAATCATATATTGATAAAATTTGCCATCCCCTTGGCATTTTCACAAGCAATCGCGCTCATTCTCTCTTTCTTGTCACTTATTTTAGCTGCAATTAGGAATGATTTCTCTGTCAAAAATATTGCAGAAAATTCAGCCATCGCAAAACCACTTCTCTATAAAATTACAGGCGTATGGGGCAATCATGAAGGCTCTATCTTGCTTTGGATTCTTATCCTTGGTCTTTGTGGTGTTGCTGTTGCCTCAACATCTTTTTTATCAAGCTTTAATAAGCAAAAACACCCACGCCTACCTTTAATCTTAACAGCACGCGTTCTTGCAATTTTAGGCGGCATCTCAGCGGGATTCCAACTTTTCTGCCTTTTAACCTCCAATCCTTTTACCAGGCTCTATCCAATGCCTTTAGATGGACAAGGCATGAATCCCCTCCTTCAAGATCCTGGTCTTGCTTTCCATCCCCCTATTTTATATGCAGGCTATGTAGGCTTTGCCGTGCCTTTTGCCTTTGCTATGGCCGCCCTTATAGAAGGGCGCGTTGATGCACAATGGGGACGATGGGTGCGCCCTTGGACTGTTGCCGCTTGGGCAGCCCTCACATGCGGTATCGCTCTTGGCTCTTGGTGGTCTTATTATGTGCTTGGATGGGGCGGATATTGGTTTTGGGACCCTGTTGAAAATGCCTCTCTTATTCCATGGCTTAGCGGCACCGCCTTGCTTCATAGTGCTATTATTGTTGAAAAACGCGATAGTCTTAAAATTTGGACAATTTTGCTCTCTATCGCCAGCTTTTCCTTTTCTCTTTCTGGCACCTTCCTTGTGCGTTCTGGAATTTTAAATTCTGTTCATGCTTTTGCTAATGATCCCGCGCGTGGCATTTTTATTCTCTCCCTTCTTGGTCTCATTACAGGCGGCGCTTTTGCACTTTTTGCATGGCGCGCTCCGAACCTCAAAAATAATGGCATATTCTCACCTATTTCACGAGAATCCGCCCTTATTTTAAATAATATCCTTCTCTGCTCACTTTGTGCTGTTGTGCTTACAGGCACAATGTACCCGCCCTTTATTCAACTTCTTTTCAATCATACAATTTCAGTCGGAAAACCCTTTTTTGATTCCGTCACTATCCCCCTCACAATCCCCCTTCTCTTTGTAATGGGTATCGGCGCCACACTTTCTTGGAAACGCGCTAAATTCTCTCATATTAAAAACCGTCTTATCGCTGCTTTTATGTGCACCATAATAGGCTTTTCCTTTGCTTTAACACAACTTTCCTCTGTTCTTGCCGCCCTTTGTGCTGCAGGAGCCATCTGGGTTATTGCAATGAGTATTTCTGACTTTATCTTCAGAATACGCGCTATACATAAAATCACACTGCTTCCACGTTCCTTTTTAGGCGGTCTTATTGCCCATATTGGCGTTGGGATTTCTGTTCTTGGAATTTGTGGGATGTCCGCTGCACAACATCATATTATTGAATCGAAAATTGGTGAAACCCATCATCTTTCTGACCTAGATTGGACACTCCTTTCTATAGAGCCCTATCATGGTGCTAATTATGAGGCACTTAAAGCATCGATTAAAATCTCTAAAAATGGCGATATCATCACGATTTTACATCCAGAACAAAGAAACTTCACCCACCAACATCAAACAACAACTTATGTCGCTATTCATTCCTCTCTCTTTAATGATCTTTATAGCGTTTTAGGAACCCAACAACATCAAGGAATCTATGTGCTCAGACTTCATAAAAATCCACTGGCTTCTTGGATATGGATAGGCGGCTTTATCATGGCCTTAGGCGGGCTTATCTCTCTTTCTGATCGTAAAATCCGCCTAGGCACCCCCACCCGCCATAAAATAACAAAAAGCTGAAATAATGCTCCCTATCAACCCTTTAAACATTAACCCTTTAAAACTACATGTTTATTTCTCTGTGTTATGCAAACTCAAAAAGGCGGAAAACAAGCAAAAGAAGCTAGAAGATCCTCATTCATTATCATCTATCATCTATCATCTTATTCTATAAAGCTCTTATATAGGTCACTATATATAAACTATGCTATAAAGCATGATGATAAATAATGGACGTTATGACGATGAAACTCACCCGCCGCCATTTACTTGCGTCTCTTCCCATTATTGGTGGGGCTACCCTCGGATTAGGGTTTCATAAAATGCTTAATCATATGCAAGATGGCAGTTTTGACCCGCATTCCATTCATAATGACCTTGTTGGTCATAAGCTTCCAAATTTCTCACCCCTTCCAAGTCTTCCGCTTTTTAGTGATAAGCGTGATACAACACCTCTCACCTCCGCAATTTTATGCCAACAAAAAACACCTTTTTTGCTTAATTTTCTGGCCTCATGGTGTATCCCATGCGTAGAAGAGCTTCCTTCTCTTAAAGAAATTTCAAAAGAGATTCCCATTTGGGGAATTGCTTATAAAGATAAAACAAATCGCATCGCACAATTTCTCAAACGCAATAACCACCCTTATCACTATGTTGGGCAAGATATTTCAGGATATTGCGCAATCGATTGGGGCGTTACAGGAGTGCCTGAAACTTTTCTTATTCTTCCAGGGGGGCAGGTTGCATATCATTTGACAAGCATGCTTAATAAAGAAATATATCAAGAAGAGATTCGTCCTCTACTTCATATCTCGCCTTAGAGTTTTCGCCTTAGAGTCGTAGGGATATCCTATGCGTTTGCCCGCTCTCTTTCTTGCCGCTTTGTTTGTTCTTCTTGTCACACCTTCGCTTACTTACGGTGTTGAAACACCTGAAGAAATGCTTTCAAACCCACAAGATGAACAACGTGCCGAAGAAATTGGTGCGCGTTTACGTTGCCTTGTTTGCCAAAATGAAAGTATCGAAGAAAGTACTGCCCCTCTTGCGCGCGACCTCCGCCATATTGTGCGCACGCAAATCCAAAATGGCAAAACAAATCAAGAAATACTTGCTTGGATGAGCCAAAGATATGGCGATTTTATTAGGCTAAAACCACGCTTCACACTTGAAAATGCTCTTTTATGGCTTATCCCCCTCTTAACACTTATGGTGGGTTTCTATTATGCTTATAAAATATCTACCCCGACACTCCCCCACCCTCAGCCTCTGACAGAAGAAGAAAAAGCGCTTCTTCAAAAACGCCTTTCTATAAAAGACCATAACCTATGATATTTTTATCTTTCTTGCTTTTTACGCTCATTATCTTTATCCCCCTCTTGCTCTGCTTTTGGAAACGCACCACCATTCAAAGAGAAACACATAATGAAGCAGCGGAATTTTATCAGACACAACTCACAAGCCTTAAGCATGATTATGACGCTAAGCTTATCAATGCGACTGATTATGAAAATACACGTATAGAGATTCAGCGCCGCCTTCTTCATAACAATATCACCCCTCCTCAAATTGGCGATATAAATCACAAATCACATGGGGTTATTATTCTCAGCACAATTGCTATTATTCCGCTTTTTGCAGCTATTCTTTATAGTATTAATGGCGTACCATTTTTTGCTGCACAATCAGCACAACCTCAAAATACACAGCCAGGCCAAGCCCCTATTGCGCTCCTAAAAAAATTAGAATTAGAAGTGAGCCATATTCAACCAAATGCACCTGATTACCTTTCAAAAAATCTTCTCCTTGGGCAATTAGAAGAACAAATGGGCATGATAGATCAGGCTATTTTTCATCTAAATCAAGGGCTTAACGCCCATTTTACACCTGAATTAGCGCTACATATTGCAGAGCTTCAAACACAAAGAGACGGCCATATTTCCACACAAGCCTTAAGCCTCTATCATAAAGCACTTGATGCCGCTCCCCCACAAGCACCATGGCGCATGGCAGTTGAAGAACGTATCGCAGCAGGTGAGCATGAACAAGATCAACGCACAATGAAAGGAACATATTAATGGCTCTTAAACCAAGAAAAAACCTTAATGAAAGAACAAGCTTGCCTCAAACAACAGTCATGAGCTGCCCTATCTGTCATCAAGCAATTAGTTCGACCGCGCAAAAATGCCAACATTGCGCAGCAGAAAAGCATTTTGGTCCTTATATGTTAGAAACAGCTATTTATTCCCTTATTGGTCTTGTGCTGGCACCTGCCCTTTCAACATTGATTATCCCCCTTTCTTTATGGAGTATTCTCATTGCCTTTATTGGGTTTTTCCTAGGATTTATCTTTTCTCATTATCGTTTTAACGTAGAACGCTGGTTACAAGCACGAAAATAAGCGCCTTTCTCTTTTAGCAAACTCTACTAGCAAAGTATGATCATGACAAATACAGCTCTTCCCTCTCTTCCTGTTTCACTTAAAGGTGAAGCCTTGTTAAAAAATCCACTATTAAATAAAGGGCTTGCTTTTACAAAAGAAGAAAGAGACGCGTTCGGTCTTCATGCGTTTCTTCCTCCTGCAATTTTAAGCCTCGAAGAGCAAGTAAACCAAGCATATCAAGATATTATGCGCTATGAAGCGCCTTTGCAGCGCCATATCGCACTCCGTCATTTACAAGATAGCAATGAAACCATTTTTTATGCCCTTATTGAACGCCATCTTGAAGAAATAATGCCCCTTATCTATACACCTGGCGTTGGAGAAGCCTGCCTTAATTTTTCAAAAATTTGGCACCAACCAAGAGGGCTTTTCTTAACACCTCACCTCACTTCTAAAGAAGAGATTCTGTCACTTATTTCTTCATCAAAATATGATGATATTCGCATGATTATCATGACAGATGGCGAGCGTATTCTAGGCCTTGGCGATCTTGGTGCCAATGGCATGGGAATCCCCATAGGTAAGCTCTCTCTTTACACGGCTTGCGCAGGTCTTAACCCTGCTTTTATGCTTCCAATAACGATTGATGTTGGTACAAATAACACTGCATTACTTGAAGATCCTTCCTATATAGGGCTCCGTCAAAAACGCCTCACAGGCGATGCTTATAATCATTTTATTGATAATATCGTAAATGCCATCAAAGAACGCTGGCCTCAAGCGCTTCTTCATTGGGAAGATTTTGCAGGCCATCATGCAGCCACCTTACTTGAAACATATCGCGATAAAATTTTAAGTTTTAATGATGATATTCAAGGCACAGCTGCAATTACCACAGCCTCTCTTCTTGCTGCAATTAAAAGCAAAAATGAAACATTATCACAACAACGTATCGCAATTTTTGGCGGCGGTTCTGCTGGGTGCGGCATTGCTGAGCAAGTTTTCCAACTTTTCCTTGATGAAGGCATAGAAGCAGAAGCAGCACGCCAAGCTTTTTATATTTTTGACAAGCCTGGGCTTATCACCTCAGATATGGCAACACTCTCCAAAGGCCAACGTGCTTTTGCCCGCACAGACTGGAAAGAAAATGATTCAGGGCGCGATCTTGCATCAATGATCGAAAAAATGCGTCCGACAATTCTTATTGGTGTTTCTGGGCAGGCTGGTGCATTTACACAAGAAATCATCACAAATATGGCGAAATATTGCGAAGAACCTCTTATTTTTCCTCTTTCTAATCCCACAAGCCATATTGAAGCCACCCCTAAAGATATTCTGACATGGACAAAAGGAAAAGCCATCGTCAGCACAGGCAGCCCTTTTAAAGCTGTTCTCTTTGAGGGGCGTGAAATTCCAATTGATCAGACGAATAATTCTTATATATTCCCAGGTCTTGGGCTTGGTGTACTTGCCTGTTCTGCCTATAAAATCAGCGATAAAATGCTTATGAAAGCTGCTGAGGCTGTTGCTCTTCATTCTCCACGCCTAAAAAGCACAGACTTACAAACTTCTAAAAATCTTCTTCCACCTTTATCAATGATGAAAGAAATTGCCCTCTCTGTTGCCCGTGCTGTTGCATTTCAAGCAAGGGAGGAAAAAAATTGCCCCGATTTTGATGAAAAAAGCCTCACACGCGCCCTAGATAAGCTTCTATGGCACGCCCATTATCGCCCTTATCATTTTGCTTCTTCTAAAGAATAAGAGCCTATTATGACCCAACGTATCGAAAAAGATTCCTTAGGTGAAATTTCTGTTCCTGGCGATGTTCTTTGGGGGGCGCAAACCCAAAGATCTCTTCAATATTTTAGCATTGGCAGCGAACGCATCCCACATGAAATGATCGAATCTTATGCGATTTTAAAACGTGCTTGCGCCCATGCAAATGCGCAACAACAACGCCTTTCAACCAAAAAAAAAGAACTTATTTTTAAAATATGCGATGAAATTATGAGCGGACTCCATAACCGTATGTTTCCACTTCATGTTTGGATGACAGGTTCAGGAACGCAATTTAATATGAATATGAATGAGGTGATTGCTAATCGTGCAAGCCAATTAACTGGCGAGAAATTAGGCAGTAAAATCCCACTTCATCCCAATGATCATGTGAATATGTCACAATCGACAAATGACACATTCCCAGCCTCTATGCATATTGCAGCGGGGCTCTCTATTCATCGCCATCTTCTGCCTTCACTCATACGCCTAAAAAATGCCATTGCGCAAAAATCTAAGCAATGGAGCCATATTGTTAAGGTTGGGCGTACCCATCTACAAGATGCTGTTCCTATGACAGTGGGGCAAGAATGGTATGGCTATCAAGGATTACTTGAAGAAAATATTACCCGTATTGAGCAGACCTTAAAAGATCTCTTCCCTCTTGCCCTGGGCGGTACAGCCTTAGGTACTGGCGTTAATACTCAAGAAGGCTTTGCAGAAATTGCCTGCACTGAAATCGCACGCCTAACACGGCTTAATTTCAAAAGCGGCGATAATAAATTTGCGCTCCAATCTTCACATGATAGCCTCGTTCATCTCTCTTCTTGCTTAAAAACTCTGGCAGGAAGCTTATTTAAAATTGCCCAAGATATCCGCCTTCTTGCCTGCGGTCCACGTGCTGGATTAGGCGAGCTTGAACTCCCAAGCAATGAACCAGGCTCTTCTATTATGCCAGGGAAAATCAATCCAACCCAAGCAGAAGCCCTCACAATGATTTGCTTGCAAGTGATGGGAAATGATGTTGCAACTTCCCTAGGGGGTGCAAATGGTATGCTTAATATGAATGCTTATAAGCCGCTTATTATCTATAATATTATGCAGAGCCTCAATTTGCTCCATGATGGAATGGAAAATTTCCGCAAATTTCTTATTGAAGGCACAAAACTTCATGAAAGCCATATAGAGAAAACACTCAATCATTCTCTTGTGCTTGTCACAGCACTTTCACCCGTTATCGGCTATGATAAAGCCTCAGAAGTTGCGCATTATGCAATAGAGCACCATCTTTCTCCACGTGAAAGCGCCATTACGCTAGGATTTATGACCAAAGAAGAATATGATGCAATAGCGCAACCTTATTCCATGCTTTCTCCAAAGAAAAAATAATTATTTTATTCAAAAGAAACAACAGGAAAGACCCTTTATGCGTGACTTATTCTCCCCACCTATCACAGCATGCTTCCTCATTATTGGAAATGAAATTCTCTCAGGAAGAACACAAGATAGCAACCTTCGTATACTTGCCAACGCCCTTAATCAGCGCGGTATCGCACTTAGAGAAGTGCGCATCTTACCTGATCAAAAAGAGGTAATTGTTAAAACAATCATGGAATGTCGTGCAAGTTTCGATCTTGTCTTTACAAGTGGCGGGATCGGTCCAACGCATGACGATATTACGGCAAGCTGCGTTGCCGAAGCTTTT
>QVOA01009566.1:0-16656 GCA_014825685.1 Pseudomyrmex cubaensis | reverse complement strand
AACTTCTCGGTAAACCGAAGATGAACGTACTATTTATAGAATGTCCTTCTACAGCGTAAATATATACGTATATTTTTATATATATATGATATGTATATACATTCGCTGAATCTTGATATGTTATACTGTGCGTGTTTCGCTGACAACGAAATGCAAATAGCTCACGATAATTAGAAGTCCGCTACACATTGTTGCGCAAGCATACATATGTATCGCATTTTCTATTATTTTCAACAACGAGCTCCAAGTTTGCCAGATTAATTAATTTCATTTCCAACTGCACCGATATTTGTTGTTGTTTCTTTTTATTATTATTTTTTTTTTATTTCGTACGATAATTAATGTAAATTTACTTTTCCGATGGGCAAACAAAAAAAATAGCAGGTAACGATAACGGCATAATTTCGTACAGTTTCTCAAGCATCTGAGTTCACGGGAATCGTTTTCTTTGTGTGTAAATCTTTTGAATAATTAGAGACAAATCACTGCTAGAGTTCACATCGAAAATCCGAGCGCGCGGTTTAGATTGCACGTAACCGAAAACTTTGAGTCGGACTCGTTGTCGGAGAAAAAAAAAACTTATATACCGGTAATGGAACGAAAGCGCGCTGCAACCGCGTCAACGGTCGTCGTGAAACTGTCCGGCCTGAACCCTGAGAACGGTATCCCACTCTAGATGAGCTTTACACGTGTATACTATAGTGCCGTGTACACGGGGGAGTATACGAACAGAGACACGACACGAAAGTAAAGTCGGTGACGTTAAAAAAAAAAATGTACCATAATTTATTCGGAAAGGTGGAAAGAAATAGTCGAATAAAATAACTTTCAAAGAAATTAGTTAACTTATTTCGACACATTTTTAAAAAGTTTATTATCGCATAAAAATAATTGCTTGTAAAATTAATATCGAACTGTGCTCTTGATTAACAATAAAGAAATTGCGATTAAAACACAAAAAAGAGTTGGAATACGCGACAAGAATTAAAAAAAAACTAGAAGTTTTATGTAATAAATAGTTAAATTAGAATAGTTAACACGCGCTGTAATTATAATATCATATTAACATATACTACATATGTATACAACATATGTTGTATTACTATGCAGTTTCATATATGTTTGAGACATAAAACGAAATATATATAATACATAATAATAATAATAATAATTTTATTGCTATGTATTATATAAAATTATATATAAGTATTTATTTCGCTTATACATGTTTATATATATATGTACGTGTGTATATGCATACATGTATAGAAGAGATTCTTTCGTTTCAATTAATGAATTTGCATATAATTACGCGTTTCTATATCTCTGAATGGATTTACAAAATTTCTCTCGAGAAACACACTTTCATTTACGTTTTAGTCGTAACATATTGTACGACTTTTAATATTTCGGTATTTAAATACATAAACACAGTAGTGATTGAAGAGAGGAAATAGATAAGGATAAAAGAAGTTTCGAAGTCGATGAATCCGATCGCTGTATCGCATTCACGATTCCTCTCACGGCGTGTTTACAATTACTAGTCTTTGTATCGTATTGATCGGAGCACGAAATTCAAAGAAAATTGTTATTCTATTGATATTAAAAAATACTTCAAATCTAAATAATGACGCGCTCGTTAAAAGCTATTTGTTTAATCGCTCGCTATTTTATAACGCAATAAAAATAACATTACGTATTTTTCGTGATAATTCGTGTTAGAGAAAATATTTTAATTGGTAATTAATTTTTATTAATCGTTAAAATATTTTAACTTTTAATTGTAAACGGCAATTATGCAAATTATGGTCAGAGACCGAATATCTAAAAATTTTAAATGAAACTAAAAAAAGACGTTCTTGGAGTAAAATACCGAAATCCTTAGATTAAAAAGAAGTAAAAAATTGAAAGTGCCTTCGTAAATAACCGAGACAATAAACTTGCACACATGTGTATAATAAATGGAGCAATAAATCAGAGCGCGCGGCAATAAATTTTTGCAGCACGCCGCACAAAAACATTTTTAATAAACGTTTCACGCGGAGTACGTTAATAAATTTGTGTACCGCGAAAAAATACGTGTTTCAAATCCCGTAGCGGGTTCCCGTCGCCGGCGTGTGTAAAAGATCGTAAGCTTCGATCGAACGGGTCGAACGAGAAAGAATTCGTCGCCGGGACGACGCTCACCTGAGCGTGCACGTGATGGGATTACAGGACGAAGCGAAGGGAAGAAGAAGAAGAAACTTAACCTACAACGCGTCCTTTTCCCTTCTCCCGAGAACTTTTACTTACTCGTAGTGTCCATGCTGCGGCAAAGGATTTTTAAAGCGCATCTCGCGTGCTGCCGATGTCACCGCCGGCGACAATGCAAACGCTGCAATAACAACGCAAGTGTCCCGTTGACGAAGTTGCCGTCGTTGGTACGGTCGCGATCGTCGCGATCGATCACGGATACGATCGAAACTGACGGCATCTCGAAGGATCCTACTCGACGCTCGGCGCGCGTATTGTATTTGCACGAGTATGCGCACGCATGCCGCACACACGAGACACACGCGTGTGTGGCACGCTGGGCAAGAAGGGCCGGGAGAGGAATCTCTCCTTCGTCGCGCGTGAATTGAAACTCGTCAAAACCGGTACGAGACGATCTCTGGTTGTGTTGCGAGCCGCGCGCGGTTTCCGATGCGCGACGGACGAGAACGATCAACGTGACAATAGAAACGCGACGAATGACGTTAGGAGAAGATTGCAAATTTATTTTCTGCGGAGCAATCGAACTCCACGGAGAACGGGTTTTAGGATTGCGAGCGAGTTGTCACTCGAGAGTTCGGGCCTCGACGAAAATTCTGGGATTAGAAAACGAATCGGTTAGAGGTGAGAAAACAAGAATGTCGGAAAATCGGACGAGATAGAGGTGTCGGACTTACGCAAAGAGGTTAGCTTCTTGCACGTTCTTCTTTTTGGAGTGAGACGTCCACTTGTGAACGTCATGTTTCTTGCTGTTACCGTCCTTTTTCGACTTTCCGTGACCGCGCGACTTGCGGTGCTTCGAGAACATGGTCGCCTCTCAATTGCCAAACAACCGAACTGTCCGCTACGAACGTGTTTTTTTTTTTTTTTTTTTTTTTTCGTCGTTAACTCCGTCTCCCACACCAGACGCGGGGATTCAACTCTGTCGCAATCATCCGCGCGTGAAAAGTGAGCAGAAAACAAACTTCGCGTGCGATACCGCACTGTTTTAAACCGCAGCGCTGACTAAACTGAGGAGAGATTCAGCTTTATGTGTCATGATCGAGTAACTGTACATACAAGTATCCGCGTATGGATGTGCGTAGTGGCGTAATGCCGCTCTCCTCGAATACGCTCGAGATTGAAGATACGAGCGGAGAGAAATCTCACGTCGATGTATCGCACATGTATGTCGATTTTCTACAACGTTACGTGAGAAAGAGAAACCACAAACAGTATAAGCGAATTAAAAAATATATATATATGTTTTTGTCAATGTTTAATTTATACATTTTTAATTTATGTTTGTTCGAGAGAAATAATTCAATCACGCGCAGCTTGTCTGAACAGACGTGAAATAGAAGCGATGACGACACCGAGACTTAATGATGAGCTGCACGTACCTCCCGCGGTCGAAAAAAAAGTTGTTTTTTGAAGTCGGAGCAATATTATTATCGACCACTTTTTTCTTTGACATTTAAATCTCTCGCGCATTTCGTGAATCTAGTTTCCTAAAAGATTTCGCAACTCGAGATAAAATCCGACACGCGAACATCTCCTTAGACCTAACAACGTGGACAATCGACAAAGCACATAATTTAACATACGTTACAACAAATTTTCTCGAAAAGAAAGACGCGAGATTTGACAAAGCTGTTTTTTTTTTTTTTTCAACAATCGCGCATGTTATTTAGGATCACATTACGCTAAAGTTTTTAACAAAAGGAACAAAATTCTTTGTGTAAAAAAATGTATGCTGTCTTTTTTTTCAAGTCACCTTTATCGTTTGTTTAGCGTCGCTTTCTTCAGCGCGGCGGGAATATGTTTGCATAATAATTGTCACGATCCGAAGGCGGACGACTGTTCGTCGTGCTAGATAAAATTAATTTTGCGCAACGCTCTGCTCTCGTTAATGAGCTCTTTCTCCATCAAACATCTGTTTTTTTGTTTCGTCTCTCTTTTCCACACGCGCGAGTCGCGTGTGAGATCTATCGCGTCGAACACACGATATGCCGCGATTTGCGATCGCGCTCGTGCAAAAAAAAAAAAAATCAACACTTACTTCTTTCGTTTCTTGTTTCGTTTTTTGAAAAGAATTCCGAAGAACAAATTTTCCTTGTTCTTTCTCTCGAGTTTTCGAGCGAAGAGTTTCTTGCTGTCCGTTGTTTTTGTGAACTTTCGCTTCCTCCAGGAATCGAACGGTTTGCCATATTTGTCCGGGAACATGCTTGGGTGTATTTTGTTTTTTCTTTCCGAACGAAAGAGCGAAACGATCGAACTGTCACGCGCGGCTCGCAACTGTGATCTCGCAACGAACGCTCTCGTCTCCGTTTAGATTCGCGCTTTATTAACGATATGTACTATTTAACCCCGCTGTCATCGCGCGACGCGACACAAAACCTTGTTCCATATCGAACATTTGACTTCGCGGCCGGCTCGAAAGTTGCCGCGGACGTTTCGCGCGAAGACGAGAGACAGATATCGAGCGAATCGCGATGCCGGATGAAAATTCATGAGAGAGATAACGAGTCAGTTTGTACGGAGTGCACGATCCAAATTGTCGCGATTTTATCGGTACGTATACGTAGTACGTGTATATAGTTTGTTTTGCATCGAAATTTTTTTTTTTTTTTTTTTTCTCGCTGTCGAACAACCAAATAAAAGCCGTATTTGCGCTTCGCCGAAATATTAGTCTTACGATCCTTTTCTTACGGCTCGCGTCGCGTCTCGTTTTTTGAGACGTGCATGTAAATGTGGTCGATATGAAACCGGTTTCTTCTGGCAAGCGCGAGAGAGTAGTATGTGAGAATAAAAAATCGAAACTCTCCCCCGGTGCCCAACGTCTCTCGTAGAAAATATACATCTCGCGCGATTTACGATGGCCGATGTATTTGTTTCACGATCGTGGAATTTCGCGTGCACGGATCGTCGCGCGCGTGCGCATGTATTCAACCGATACGAAACGCGATCTCTCTGCCGACTCGCGAAATTTAACGTTTTGTTTTTTTCTTTCTTTCTTTCTTTTACGCCGAGTTGATTCCTCGCGTTAGAATTTCGGTGCGGGATCTTCGCTCGCGCTGTGTAAGCTTCTCGGAAAATTCGCGCGCGCATTCGGCGGTCGAGTCGAGTTGAGTGCGTGTCGAGTTACGCAAAGTGCCCGTTTCAGAGAGACACACAACACCACTTACCGAGCACTTGAGGCTGGTGGTCACCGAGGACGAGATATCGCGCGCATATATAAAAGGAGGGACGGGAAATATATATATAGTATATATTTAATGTGTTAAGGTGTGTGTTGTGTTCGAGCGCCCGGGGGTCATATGCGAATCATAACGACGAACGTCAAACAGACCGTAACAAAAAAACTTTTGTCCATTGTCTCCGCCAGACCTCCAGCGCCGAGGTGAGATTTCGCAGACGCTCGCTAAAAAAAATTTCAAGATTCATATCTGCCCGACAAGTAGCTTACCTGACGAAAAACACTCGCGTGTTCTTCTTGACCGAGAATTTTTTATTACGTCCCGAGGAGCGTCTCGATAATTTTTAGCGAGAAACGAGAGAGTAAAAACAAAATTCAATGAATACTTTGACGTTTTTTTACTGAATTGACGCACTTGATAAATTTGTTGTTGTTGTTTTTTTTTTTTTCGCGAGGGAAGAAAAGGAAGCGCATCGAGATTTATTTTTCTCTGAACACACACGTTCTGCTACGTTATTGAAGGATCGGCAATGCTCACTGAGATAAATTGCGTCTGGCAGCTAGTTCATTTACCCCTTTGTTTCTCTCATACATAAATGACAACGCGTGTGGGTGTAACAACGATTCGGGGAGCTTCGTAACCTCACGACGTAACACGAACGCGTGACATCACGCACGTTGCCACACACACACACATCGCGGTCCATCTATCCGCGCGCAAGAGAGCATACATGTGCAGATTTGCACGCACATGTCGCACACTCACCTGTCACCTGTGTTCGCATCTTCGTGCGAGTAAACATCCGCGTAGACGATTAGTATTTCCGGATTCGATCCGGCTGTCATCTTCTCGACGGTCATAATTGCCAGAACGAAACTGTTACTTGCCGCGCCGGTGTTTTGTACTTTCTCGTCACGTGGTCGCGGCGCGACGACGACGTTCTTCCTCTTGTTTCAAGACGACGTCCCACGCGCCCGGGCTCTTTTGGAATTTATTTATCGTCTCACGTGCCGCACGCGATATCCGCAAAGTTTTGCGTCGCAGAAATCACCGTTCGATAATAAAACACACCGTTTCGTCGATGCGATTTCTCACGTGAACGTCGATCGGAAGAAACGATTTCCGTTTGTTCCGCGCGCACATAATATTTCGCACGTAGACGAAAGGTCTTTAACTCGCCCGCCGCCGCTCGCAAACGCGCGCTGCGCAATTGTAATACCGATCAGCGACGAAACGTGCCGTGAGCAGAGAAACGAATTTATGACACGCACGACTAGCAAGTCTACTCATCGACAATCCGTGAACAACTGACGAGTTTCGTGTCCCGCGGTAGTCGAGACACAACACGTTTGTGCCGGGCTGTTCGTTCCGTACATCCCTCCTAAAAATTTACGAATAACATCCCTCCGTGGCATCCCCCTTCTATCTCGCTTTCTGTGTCGGCGCCTTTATTTCCAGGATGACTGTAACGCTTTCTCAAATTAGTCACCAGATAAATGTCCGTGTTTCTTGACGACTTTTTAATAACTTCATAATTTATCGGATTGTTAGATTTCCGTATCGGACAGTTAGATTTCTATTAACAAAATTTCTATTAACAAGACATTTCTATAAATATTAATGAACGTTAGTGCGATAGAAATTGAAACGTTACATACATTTGCATACATTTTTAAAATACATTTTTAGAAAATTCCTTCAATTTAAATAAATGAATTTTTAATTACTGAATATTTTCTACGTTTTACTTTTTTTGCCGGTAATTTATATTCTTATACAATCTGACACGTAGTGACGAAAGTATAATTATTTCTCGCAAGAGAAACACGCGCGTGTTCGTCGCCAGTACCGGATAAATAAACTCACCGATATATTAAAAGCGAGATGAAAATCACCGGTCGTATTATCAGTGTCGCGCACAACTACATATCTAAATGGCATACAATTTTGTTTTCGTCGCTCTTGCGACGCATTGTGCGTCATGTTTGGGGAGAGGGTCTGTCACTGCCCCTACTACAGCGTTCTTATAGGGTCCTTTGTTACTTGCCGCTCGTCGAGAGAGTCGTCCGGTCGAGTCGCGGACGAGTGATCGAGAAAGACCCGATTTCCAAAAGTCATCGTACAAGAAAAAAAAGATTATCTCTCGGAAACAGAATATTTCTAAAATGCTGTAAGATCTTCGAATTTTTGTACGATGAATATTGGCGTGAATATGCAACTTGACATTGTATATCTTGCGATTATCGCAGTATTGTGTGATTATTTTTATCTCACAAACACCTAAGTTTAGTTCTCATTGTCGTTTATCGCAGAGATATAAGCAGATATTGATGAAATCAGAGTTATAAGTACAAATTCACACAGTCGCGCTTACCAGTGTTATCAGTGTAATGTTTTAACCTTATCGATAAAGTCTTTGTGTTACATAAAGCGCAAACGAATGCAATAATAAATGCAATGATTACGATGCAATAATAAATGTGTAGACTCTGTGAATACGCCACTAATTGTTTTTCTATCAGTTTTACGTTAATTTTCAATAGATAAGCAAATGAAAACCATTTTAAATTTTATTTGTTTCCTCAAAGTATAAACTTTTAGTAACTTTTGCAAAAAATACATATGGAGGAGATAACACTGGTCTACAAATTTACAATTTTTATCTCTGTCACATTTTTTTTTATTGAACTGTCAAAAATTGCGTTGACAATTTGTGGCAATTGGTGTTAAAAAGATGGAAGAACAGCAGAGAGAGAGAGAGAGAGAAAGAGAGAGAGAGATATTATAATTGGGAAATTATAATTAGAAAAATTAATTACAAAACATTAGAAAAAATAATTACTCTATTTAAAGAAGTTTCACATGTACAATCACGTATAAAATTAGAAGATAACAACATTATCGTTCTATTAAACAATATATTCGTTCGACAAAACAATATATTTTCTAGCCTTTGGACTGCAGACTGCCACTTGGTGGCAGTTTAATAAATAATTGATGTGGAATAAACTGCCATTATTATTATTAAACTGCCACTATCTACAGTCCAATTTTTTTTTTTTTTTTTTTTTTTTTTTTTTTTTTTTTTTTTTTTTTTTTTTTTTTTTTTTTTTTTTTTTTTTTTTTTTTAAATATTTGTTGGCTCTTTTATTTTCTTCGGCACGTCTTTGTTGGCGGTTTTCTTCTTCATGTCTTCATTCTTGGAGACAAATTCGAAGAAATCGTCCGCCAGAATGGTCGGTTCCTCAAACGCAGCGAAATGACCTCCGCGTGGTAAATTATTAAATTGCAACAAATTTGTGTATTTGTCGCGAAGCAGACTCTCTGGCGTGTACAAGAGCTCGAAAGGAAACGCCGCGCACGCTGATGGCACGTTGATCAATAGCCTACAATTCAAACATACAAACTATGTGTGTGCATAAATGTTAAACATTAGAACAAAATTATTATTTAATATATAAGAGAGACAGACAAAATGTATCTATTCGATGTAGAAAATGATGCAAAGAGAGAAAAAAAACTCACTCATCGATTACGCTTTGTTTATTGGCCGTGCTAAAATTCTCAGCATAAATTCGAACGCTTGTAGTCAAAGAATTGGTGACCCAGTACAACATTACGTTGTCCAAAAGCTCGTCTAGAGTGAATTTCTCGGTCAGACCGCCATCTGGACGAAATCTATAGTCTGGATTGGTCCACGTGCTGAACTTCTCCAAAATGTAGCTTGCTACTGCTACCGGCGAGGCTGCCACAGCAGTGCCTGAACAAAAACGTTTCGTATATATTTTAATATTCAATTTAATTGTAAATATTTGAAAATACAAAGCAACGGCGCACTATCAACTAGTCTATCTACAAAGTCAAACGAATTAGCAACATCAAAGCAAACGATTGTTACTGTATTGTTTTTTATTTTTTTTTTTTTATTACGCTTCAATGAATTTTAAAGCAAATTTAAAGAGAGTACCTATAGTATCGGGTTTGGTGGCCTGTATGTGCATGTATCCCGATTCCTCGAGCAACCGACCGAAGTGATACCCCAAGGGATACATTTTCGAGTGATGTTCGTTATCAACAACGAGCGACGGGATGAAAGCGCCGAGTACTCTCCAAAACGCGCTGGACCTCTGAGGCACGCACATGTTCATATGGACACCGATGATACTGAAACATAACCGTTGTATTTCTCGATCTTGATTGTTTATGACGCGTATTGTAAACGAAATCTTATCGCGATGCGTACTTGTCTGAAAAAAGAGCACCTAAGTTCGAAACGATCAAGGAGCCCCAGTCTCCTCCCTGCGCGTAAAACTTATTGAAGCCGAGACGTTGCATGAGATTTTTAAATATAACGGCTATCTGAAAAAGAAAATAACACACACAAACAATCGGTTAAAAGCTTGCAATAGCGGCGGAAGTTGCGTATCTTCGTGCAAACGTTACCTGCGCCGGAGCCAATCCGGGCCGTACGGCCGCTTGCGAAAATCCATATCCCGGAAGCGACGGCGCGATCACCTCGAACACGAAGTCTCTGTTGGGACGCGGCGTCGTCAATATGGGAATGATCTTTTGAAATTCCACCACGGATCCCGGCCAGCCGTGAACGAGCAGCAAAGGAAGCACCTTGATATTTTTCCGATCCGGCGGGATGTACGGTTTCACGTGATAAAAGTGTATGTCCAGACCTGTGACCCGTTCGTATTCCGTGTTATTCACTTATCACCGCGGAAACGGATTTCGCTCGCATGGCAAATTTCATGCTGTCGCGGTGAATTTTCTTGGTCGTATGCGAACCGACAAAGAGAGACTTGTCACAGACATGCTTAATAAAAGACAGCAATAACAAGTAAAAATTCTTTCCTTTTTCGCGTGTCTGCATATTTCGAATTTAATTTGATTAATGGTATTTTATAGATTAATTAGATTGTGTATTTGGTGTCTGTCGGATTTATATTTGACATAACAATGCGATAATATAAATATCATATGCTTTGCGTGTGTGAAATGCACGCTTGTAGGAAACACTGTGGGCAGGTAGATAATTAATCGTTTGATTAAGAACGTCGATTATTAAGCGGCGCCGTAGTTGCAACACAGAATAAAAGTTGAAATGCAAATTTACTTATGTAAATTGTTGTTAAAAGACTCGGTTGTTATTTTTTTGCAGTCACATTGTGACGTGTTTGAGAATCGAGAAATGACCATGCAAGATTCTTACGATGTATAATTAGATTTTTCATGAAAAGTTAGATTGATTGCCCGACTAGAATCGCACTTTGTACTCTCAATGACGATAACAAAAATATAAGTCAGTATCGGCTCGATTTCTTCCGCAGTGTCACATTGAATTACGACAAATTAGTTTTTGCATCAGCATTTTAGATTTTGACGTGCAATATACCGAAAGTTTTTTCTTTATTATTTAACAAATGCAACACACCGTGTTATCTAAAATATAAGTCCATTTGTTAATTTCAATGATTTCAAAAAACGTGGCGTGTAAAAAACAAACCAAACGTATTTTTATGTAAAGCGCGTGACAAAACATCATAAATTTAACATTAGCAGAAGAAGTTCTTTCTTTTGTTGTTTAGAAAACTAGCTCACCGTCGTTTCGGTCAAGCGAGAAAAAACTTTCTAACGGAATTTGCACGTGGTTGGACCGTGGCTGAGTATTCAGGCCGACATTTATCTCTGTATTTCCCGTTACTAATTAGACGGAAGAGGTGAAACAAAAAAAAAGGGGGGAATATTTAGTGAGTTCCATACCGTTCTGCTCTCTGTCGTCGCGCAAGAATTTCTCGCGCGAGCGCTTTTCGAGAAATCAAAAGACGGCCAATTTACATTTTTTTTTTTTACCTTGTATGTTAGTTATGTATTGAGGATACTTGTTGAGTAGCGCTTGCCGTTCGGTCCAATTATATTTTGTGCGCCAATAATCGAGCACGTCTTTCAAATACGTCGTGCTGATACCGTAAGTCCAAGCGGTGTTTTCCAAAGGTTGCACCAATTCCCTCCTCTTCGCCAGCCGCTCGTTCAGATCGTCGATCACCTTATTTCAAAGATCACAGTTTAAAAGTGCACATTTACGTACTTTTCTTTTTAAATCGTTTACATACTTTTTGTTTTTTTTCGCGAATTATCAAAGAGAAATCCGTTTCGAAATTGTCGGACACTTTTATCGATCGCGATCGAATCGATTGGAGTGACTTTTAAAATGTAATCTGAAGTTTAATATCCAAGTTTAATATTTTCGAAGTTTAATATCTTTTTATAGATAATCTCCGCGAAGACATTCAAGAATATCTTTTTTTTTACTGCTACCACGCCTCCCGTTTGATTTCTTTATTACGTAAAAAGCCGATCAGCAATGACACGAGGAATGTTCAATTACTCGCGCGCGCGTGCGAGAGATTTGTTGGAGAAATAATTTTTGGAAAATCTTATGCACTCTCGAGGTTGTATTGTGACGAGATATTTGCGTATGAAAAGTGAAATGCAACGACTGTAAAGTCTGATAACGTAATTAAATAATAAATGCTATTGTTTTTCGGCGATAAAAGCTCCGATCTTGGACGATTGTGACCACTTGTGTACTTGACATTGAGCAACCGTGTTACATAATGAAAAAAAAATACACAGACAAACACGGCCGTACATTGAAACTGAAGGCCGTGTAAAATTAATATTCATCTTGTTTCATATAATAAATTACGAGATGGCAATGTGTCAATCTCATACGCATACGCACGAAGTGCGAGAACAAGCGATATATGTGTGTGCGAGTCATAGATTAGAGAAAAACGTATTATTATTCTTGATGACCAACTTTTTTCTCATTTTTTCTCATATAACTTACCGATCGCGGCACATCGATAACAAAAGGCCGTACTTCTTTCGATGCTTCTTTATTTTTCGCCGGACCCCAAAAAGTCTCGGGCAAATTCGGTACGTCTGGCACGGTATTGCTTCTGTAAACAGACAAATTCATTCAACTCTTTTTTTTTCTCCCGTTACATTAATACAATTGGTTCTTCGTAAAACATTTTCAATATATTACAGAAATAAAAAGAAAAGTTTTCTCAATTTGCGGTTATTTCTCTGAAGAGGAATTATTGCAGTTACGTCTTCTGCGCCGAAAGATTGCGTCTTATCGTCCGGCTGATATAAAATCTGACTGATATGAAAATGAACAAACCTCAAAATCTTTGCGCTACATTTAATAATACCACTGCAAGAAAGAGTCGAACCCTAAAATCTTGCGTTATGACAACGCATGTATATCTAATAAAGAATTGTTTGGAGTCATAAATTTACTCGACGTTCGCACTTACCGTAACAAGAAAACTATCCCAATGGAAACAACCAAGATAACCGTCGTAGTCTTCCACATTGTGCGTCTGTCTAGCTTAACGTGTTGCGAACGACTAACCGTGTAATCGATGGATGATGGAATGGGAGGCAGTGTTACTGCCGTTAGTACGATCTACAGTCGATAGAGGGAGAATCAAGTATAGATTTATTACTAGCGGGTATTTTTTTTTTTTGCACTGAAAGATAATAATTTTCGTAGTTTTTGTCCCTTATCTTTGTCTCTTATGTATTAATTAATGCAAGTATTATATGTACATATTAATAAGAACATGTAAAATGAGTACATAAAAAAAAGAATTATGCGTATTAATATGTATATATTAATACGCATCATTCATTTTTTTGCCTCGTCTGTGCGCAGCGACGACGTGGCTGTAAAAGCATTTTGATCACGAGCGTACGTTCAAAAACTTCATTTTGTTTCGCTCGAAAATAGACAACAAATTTTCGGTGTCACTCGTTTTCTCACACTTCCGTTTAAATAATTCATCTTCGATTACTTAAAAAAAAATCAGAGAGGAAATAGACGTGGAAAAAACAGGATGCGACGGTGTACAACCATAGGATTCAATTAAAACAATAACAAATACATATATTTCTCGAAATGTGATACAATAGGTTTTTTTTTCGTGTTGGTGGTCATATCTAATTTTTCTTACGGTTTTTTTTTTTTTTTTTTTTTTTTTTTTGTTTTTTTTTTGTTTTTTTTTTAATCATTCTATTTTGGAGCAAAGCCGGCGGCCGCGTCTGTCACGCTGCTATATATGTATATGTATATATTATTCTCTACTATTTTATTTTATTTTTTTATTAACTATCATCTCGGATTGCGGTGTATGTCAATCATGCTAACGCGCTTGTTATAGGCCAACAACTTGTGCCGAGATCCACATCATATCGCGCACTCGTCGTCATTTACGTCGAGAAAGTGATCGAAAACGAAAGATAGATAAATTCGTCTTGCGATAATGCAAACCCACGGACAATTAAAAAAACACAATCTGTCTGTGACGCAAAACTTTTGTTCAAGGAGCTCAAAATTTGTGCTGCTGAGCCTGAATAAATGATACGCGCGAAAAATTCGAGTTTTTTCTTCTCGTTTGCGATCAACGTATTTTTTTTTTTTTTTTTATAACTTTGTTCTCTGTTGCGACCGACCTTAAGTGATGACGAGTGTGCAGGACAAGCAGAACATATGCGCACGAGCTTGGCTATTGGCTCGCGTAAAAATTCTTCAAAGATATTGCAGGTAACTGGAAAATTATTCCTCGCAGTCTACAGTTATAGGCTTTTCTTACGAAATGACATGAGAAACTTTCGTATACAATCAAACGCCGAAAAATTTTTGCTCTCCGCTACGTTATTACACACGTTTCTCGTTCGCAACGCGCGCGCGCCGTTTTTTTTACTATATATTGACTAATTTTTCTTTTAGTTTCAAATTCAAATTTGCGTAACAGGCCATGCAAACTGGCTACTTCAACGATATAACTTACACGCGATAACTTAGTTAACGTTTCTGAAAAATAAAATTTTGTGCCGCTATAGCTCGGGAAATTATATTCTATAGAAGGCATTCGCGCTGAATCCGTTTTTTTTTTTTTTTTTTTTTTTTTGTTGTCAGAATGTGCAAGGCAATCGTGAAGAACTATATGTATACGTGTGTAATCAGACGATTTCGCACGCGTATTTTTACAAAAATCGCTCGAAACAATACGGTAGTAAGGCAAATTAAAATTTTTGCGTTTGCTCGCTCTTTGAACGTGGCGTTAATCTATATAAAATAAATTCTATGACTTTGATGAGGTTACGTATACAATTTTTATGTGTCTACACATAACGAAACAATATATATTACATGTACGAAAAATATTTAATTAGATAAGTAAACATATGTGTATATAAAAGAAAGATATTTCTAAAGAGATTAGAGGTCACGAGGATGAAAATGATTTTTTTTCTCTTCAGCGAAATCGTCCTGTGATATTCAAAGCGAGTTTGTCGTCTCGATCGAACGTCATGCGAACTCGCGAATTGAAAATTTTGTTACACACCGTCTTTCTCGTTAAAATCTTGGCCGATGTACGTACGTACGTACAGAATGTTCGTGTTTTTGTTTGTCAAGTTTGCGCTTCGAGTGCCTCGAGTACGGTCGAAAGAAGAAAATCATGATGCTGTTTATTTTTACGTATCTTCGGTATTTTACGAAACATTGAACGAAATTGAGTGAGTCTCGAAGTCAATTCACGGTGGGCACGCGCTCGTCGTTTCGCTCGCTCGCTCGCTCGGAAATTCTTTTCAAAACGCACGGTTTTACAAAACGTCAGTGAATTATTGTCGCTAAAATTTTGCAACGAACGGGAATCGCTCACATTTTCCATCGTTTACTTTTTGGATATATTCGCACGGTCTCATGTCGATCTGTGGTTGTATTACAATTATTAGGTGTCTTCGTTAGCTATTTGATAAGAAGCGCGCATCGTCTCCTCGTCGGCTCCGCTTTTGCTCTCTCGATCGTCATTACCGCGTTTTCTCTCTCGCGGTAATGGGAAAAAAATATATAAACATCTAAAAACTTAAAAAGAGAAGAGGGAAGAGGGGAGGATGGAGGATGGTGCACTTGCACAGCTAGCTTGCGAGTTTTTGTTTGTTTTTGTTTTTTTTTTCGACATGACAATCGTTCGTGTCGCGTATACATGAATTCGTCGCTCGCGTCGTTACGAAACGTCGACGATGCACGTGTCTGTTTGTACATCAACAGAGGTTACGCGATTCGATCTCGGACGCACAATAAAAAGAATTTTTCGTCTCACTCTCGTCTCGAGCGCCGCGTTCGATGAACCCTCGAGTCAAAGAGGACGTAAGACGCGTCACACGATGTGTAATATTTTACAAGAAAGAGGAGGAAAGGGGGAATCCTGTAGAAAATTTATTACGCGAGTAATCTTCGTCCATTGTACGCGATGTGTTTAATTGTACGAAAGAAGAAAAAAAAATAGAATCGTATCGCGACGCTTTCCGCGCACCCCAAGTGCACTTCTCCTCGCGTGGCCGAATTGATTCGCTACACACTAAAAAGAGAAACAGGTGGATTGATAGAGAGAGAGAGAGAGAAAGAGAGGGAGAGAGAGAGAAAAGAAAAACGACGAAAACGAAACACGTGTATCATCTATTTTACGATTAAAACAACTAGAATCACTTGTGTACCATCACCACGTGGGATACGCTACAGTAATTAACGCATTCTCGGAGAACCAGGATTCTTCTCGATTTAACACCTGTGCGCAGAAAAGCGTCGTGTTCTCCCTAGCCTTCGCTCGCCTCCGCTCCATGTCGATCTAACGATATACATAATATAGCTCCTTTATTACATGTGGCAGTGCTGAGCGCCGACGAGATTCGCCCTCTTCTTCTTTTTTTTTTTTCAAATCCCGCGGATCATAATTCAATTTTTTTTAACAATTAATAAAGAATCTTTTAGGCTCTGAAGTTTCTAAACTAATAAATATACGAAATATGAATACGGTCATAAGAGCCGTTTGCAGGATGTTGTGCAGAATTACTCTTGTATATATATATGTGTGTTCACATGTAAATTTCACATGTAAATGTAGAGTTTTTTTCGTAACATTTTAAAAATTAGTTAAGGGGGTATACGGGGTCTCTCATATGTTGTGATGCAAATTTAGCATCCTATATGATTTAAGAATTGAAATTTCAATTCGAAAAGTGTAAAAATTTACATGTGAACACATATATATATATATATATGAATGTGAAAAATACGAAGTATGCTAAGTGCCAAAAAAAAAAATTTTACAGGAGAGCAAAAAACAAGTTTGCAATGTATGCT
>QVOA01009541.1:0-12613 GCA_014825685.1 Pseudomyrmex cubaensis | reverse complement strand
CTGGTAAACTCGAGTAACTGACATTTATGTCGTTACCGATGAGCAGACGAAAATTCCATTAGCGCTACTCATCCGCTATATTAGCGACAAGGTCAATTGAAATTTCTCAGCAGATACGCCGCTCTTTGACTCGAGTAACAAGATCGAATTAGAGAGCCTCTTCAACCTCCGCGTGTCGACACGCGCTGGCAAACCGTTCCGTTTCGATGCCTCGCTGCTGCACGAGGAACCAGAAGTTCGGTCCTCCGACATTCACCTTTCCCTCCTCTTCCGCATTGCCGTCGCGCGCCGCCGTCGTCGTCCTCGCCGACGAGATTCCTCTTAATTGCATACGGTAATTATTGTTTGCGCACTAAATACGTCGACACGCACAGTCGAGTAAAGAGTCCTCTCTAAAATCATGCCACGAAGTTTGTCATAACGTGTCGGGAACGTCGTCGCGGGTGCTTCAAAACGAATTGAAATCGACGCAGCGAAAAGATTCAAATACAACAAATAATACAAGAATGAGAAAATAGACATTTTTCCCTTCCCCGAGATTTATATTACATATTTCAATTCTACATTGAGCAAAAAAAAAGTGAAAAACGCACTATTGTAGGGCGATAAAACATGTAATTTTATTTTATTTTATTTTATTTTTTTAACAACTCGCACGTTTCGTCGAATAAAACTGGCTTTAGAAATTCGTGCCAATTATCTATTTGAAAGAATGCATTTATTTCGACAAACACATGCGAATTGTCGCACTTTCGTCGCTCTTCTGCCGACGCCTCGCGCGAGTTTGCATCCTCCCGGGAATAAAGCTGCACTTAATTGCGCGCGATAATTATTGTTTACGCGGCAAATACATCTCACGTGTATTCTGCCGCGGTGTGAATTCCGTCTAAAGTCTGTGCGTGATAATTTCTGTCTTATGGAGGACGTTGATTTCCGGAGAAAGAGAAGGCGGCAGATGAAACATGATGACGCGCAGTCGCAATTATAGCTATTTATTGCTCCGCGACTGACGTTATTGCGCGTTAACCCTTTTAGCACGAGATTTATCCGCACACACGCGCGCGAGATAATTATATTTCAAATCTTATTAAAAAAAAAAAAAAAATTAAAACTATCTGAGCTCGTGTAAGCGAACGCGCGCGATTTATTGTTTACAATCAATTCAAACGCGCCGTCGTTAACGGCAATTTTAAAGGTCGTGCGACGGAAAATAAAACCGGCAAAACCTCAGGTATACGTGAGGAATAAAACAAAAAAAAAAAACTCCGTGAGGAAAAGAAAATGTAATATAAATCGCAATACACACAGTCGTATATCGCGACTGTGTCGCGGCACACATTGCGGCACGTGAAGCAATAAAACGCGCATGCTGCGGGCTTCGTCCCGACCAGTTCGCCGCTCGTCGATGGCAAACGACGATGTCCGACGTTCCGGTGCCCGGCGTCATTAAGCCCGATGCACAATGGCCGAAGGGAACCGTGAGATTTAACCGCGGGTTGAGGAAAGATTACGGCGTCGCGCGACGTGCCCGCGACTTTGTTAACGTCCGCGATCATTACGAGCGAACATTTGTTCTCCCCTTTGTCCCGATCTCGTAGCTCACCGCGCGCGCGCGCGATTCTAAAAGATGTGGTCGAAACGCCCGTTCGATGTAACGCAGACGTAAAACCGCGATGCGCAACGAATGCAAATAACGTTCGCGGGCACTTCAAACGGCTATCTCGCACGCTCGATAAAAGTCGACTTTCGATCGGTTGTTCGAGAGAAACTTAATCGCGTGGCAAGGACACGCGTTCTTTCAGAGTCGCGCACTCTGCGAGCGCAAAAAACGTCGCAATTTCTATAAACAAATAACGCCATTATCTTATCTTAAATGTCACGGCCATTGTGCATCGTGCTTTACGATACGCGCCGCCGCTTTGTTTGTTAGCGTTAACATCTGATGACGCTGGTGGTGGTAACTCGTTGACGGTGTGTTGGTCTTTGTAAGTGACGAGTGGTCTTGGCTCGGGTTCTTCGCGAAACCGTGGCGGCGGTGGAGAGTTGACGGAAGAAGCGGTGGGCGAAACTGGGGAGGCAGAAAGAGGGAGAAAGAGAGTGGGAGGGAGGGAGAGGGAGAAGAGAGCAAAGAGACTAGCGAACGAGGAATTGGAGCAAAGTTGAAGTAACTGCCTTCGAAGAACAGACTAACTTACTGTTGCCGATGGAAGAGGTTATTAGGGGGTTATACGAGAGTTTTATCTCGCCGCGCTATTTTTGCGACTGCACGCTGTTAAGTTGAGAGAGCGAAGTATACGTTTCGGAGCGAAACCGGAACAGACTGTTGAGTTTCAGCCGAACACGCGTTTCTTCGTGGATGGAAAATTGTACTTTTGAAAGTTTTGCGAAATTAGCATGAGAGATCGATAACGAGACGCATTTATTTGCGATTTTGTCGTTAAATTAACGAAGTGTGTGTGTGTGTGAGCGCTTTAGAGAAATGTCAAAACGAACGTGTATTAATTCTTCACGAATATAAGAGAAAATAACGAAATGTATACACGTCGTCGTCGTCGTCGATTTCGTCGCAGCCTTCGAGTTTCCGACGTTTGAATTTTCCAACTTCTAATGAATAAGATATTTCAATTGCACGACCATTTTGCAGTATTGAAAGGCGAAAAAATAATTTTTCTCCGGTCTCAATAAAACGCCCGTGACGTTGGCATTCTTTTGAGAGACGATGAAGTTGAAGTAAATATTACACTTCAAGCACACAAACTCTCCGTTGAACGGACAGAGTTACACAATGGCGTATCTGTGAAAGCGTTCCGCAACAAATAAAAAACGGATTCCGCAATACCGAAATCATCTCAAACCCGTTTCTTTCTTTCCAACGCAATCGAACGCACGTGGGATATTATCTACATATAGTGTGCGGTTGTATCTTGCTTGTCACACGCGTGAAAAACACGTGAGACAAAAAATGTCAACCCGGAGACGAGCGGCGTCGCGAAACATTCGCTCGCCGCAGAGAATCGGACGCTTTTCCACTAACGTTTCTCGCAGAGCGGAATCGTTACGGTAAAATTGTTCGGCTCTCGGGGCTTTTAAAAGGTTGCGGTAAATGGAACCTACAATGAGCACCGTAGTTTAGACAAACGCTACGTTTGGGCAACAGAGATGTCTCTTTGAAAAACTCGGGGATTCGTTCGCCCCCGTGCTCCAAAGTACTCTCTTTTATACGGATCCGTGGCAAATACAAGAAAACGCTGTTTGAAGGCGCCGCCGCGAGTCGCGCGCGGTCAAACAATAAAAATGAATCCGTAAAACTTTCTTACGTACTTACCTCAACACACGTTTCTCACTTAAGATTTCTCCCAGCGTGAAAACAAGAAAAACAAATGTTTCTGCAAATATAAATTCGCAACGGTGACGTTTAATTATCGCGCGGAAATGTTACGATTAAATAAGCGACGCGAACTGCACGAACTGCCCTGTAATGATGTTGCAAACTTTCTCGTCGTCGCGAAAAATGATTCACGCGACGCGCGCGCGATTAATAAACAAAATCCCGCGCGATTTTTTTTATCTGATAATGTCGTAATTCAACTGCGACATATAACATCGCGGAAGACACTCGTAATGTAATCGCGATCGGTTTATATGTGATATTGGTGAACGCAGCAGAGAGATTAATCCTTTCCCGTACAAATTTGTTTGGCAAAACGCCGGCCATAGTGGAGGATAAAGTTTATTGCCAAAATGGCATTCTTTTTTTTTCATGTTTTTTTTTTTAATATTTGACCCGTAATCGGTAGTTTTACGTTTACGGATCGTAAACGAGTGGCACCACGAGAGTCTGACTCGTTACGGGAAGGGATTAATCGGAACACCGTTAAAATATCGACATTTCACGAATGGATGTTCGCACATCATGCATGTACAGACGGACGGTGTATTTCGCGTATTAATCAAAGAGAGAGAGAGAGTGCGTCGGGAGAGAACTTATATTAAAAGTGCCTTCTCAAAAGCGCACTTGTGCCTCTCTGACGAGAAGTAATCAAGATCAAGGAGCTCGGCGGAATATTTTCCTTCTCGGACGGAGGAGGACTGAAATGAGCTTGTGTGTGTGTGTGTATACCGCGCAAAGAGGTAAAAGACGCGTTCTATCGCGTCTTCGAATTTGCGGTCGATCGTAAAGCGTCGTTAGACGTCGCCGTCGGTTAAAAGCGCCGTCGTTGTTGCTCGATGCCTGCCCCCGATATACAGCCCGCGTTACGGGCTATGCCGCGGCATTTATTAGCAACGGCTATTCGGTATAAGACCGAGGCTTGTCCATTAGTGGACGTTCGTGCGTTAGCTTTATTGTTCGTTGGAAGAGAGAGAGAGAGAGATCGTGTACAGATGCTGAGCTGCCGACGCGGTAGCGACCAATCATGTGATATCCGGCCGACGCATCCGCGACCGACTATTGGCCGTTTGTAACTTGGCGCGAATGTTTATTGAATCACTGCAGGGAGTTAGCGCTAATTCGAGGAATATTACGGCGTAAATCCCATCTACATGTTAATAAATTGACAATATTGCAAATATCATATATTACTATGCATTAACGGTAGATATTGCGTTCATGTAAAATACCGATACGTGTTGTATCGTTTGAAATTTCTGATGTATATATATATATGTATATGTATATATATGTATATATAAAATATTGCTCGGTGCGTTGTAATTAGTACAACGTTGCGTGTTTTACAAAAACAGACTTGGTTGAAAATCGTCAACGAGATTAAATTCCCACGGAAATCGCGAAACGGGCGCGACACATAAACGCGATATAACGAAACGGGATAGAAAACTCGTCTCGGCGATCTCTTTTTTCGGTCAGAGTTGGCTTTTCTTGTGACGATCGATCACATCGAGACAAACTTTGTTACCTACGTAATGTAATAGCCCTTAAAAGGCGGTGCGGATATACCAGAAGATATAACAAAGATAAGCATATTAGAGGATGAGGGTTTGAGGAAAGCCGAAAGCAAAACACGCCGAAAGGAAAACAACGTGCACGTGTAAGAGTCGAACCGTGTGTATATATACATATACATATAGGATCGAAATAATCGCGCACCCAACATTTATTCACGAAGCGCATCAGAGATATATTTTCTCTGCTCGTAAAGTGTTGTCAATAAAATAGCGGAAACGTGACACTTATAACAATTACGTCGCGATCCCCCGTCTTATATAGCTTTCTCTTCGACTGCAGCTGACGCGGTTTAATTTCGCGCTCGATATCGATTAACCGCGGAGCTCTCGCGGAAGAGAAAATGTATAATGGGTAACACAATACCGCGTGTAGAGATTCGTACGAACGTTTCGCCGTATGTAAAATTAATGGAACACAGAAACACAATACATCAATGCGCGAGCGTCTCTGTCAATTTTTTTTTTGTTTTTTTTTTTTTGTTTCATCGCTTCGATTTTTTATCCGGCTGTGACATTGACGCGAGGTGTAAGTCGATCTTTGTACTCGACGAGCGCGAGTTTTTTTTATTTTTTTATAAAATTGTATATTTTTGTTCGATAATTTATTTTTTTTCCCACATCCATTTCTCGTTTGCGAATCTCTTTTCTCGACTATATATGTACATTAATGTTTTCGTAACTATGCTGCCAGCTGGTGGTAGTCTGCGGTTTTGAACTACGTTATGTAACATCAATATTTGCGGTCAGCCACCGCAAACTGTAAGAACAGCCCTGACGGAAAGAAACGGGGGAGGAAAGATTATCTTGCGGTCGCGCGATTACTTTGGCTTCCTTCCGACGTATCGCGTTCTCCGAAATGTTTATCGATTCGAGCTGTGTGTGTGTGTGTGTGTGCGATTCTAAGCCACATAAAAGACGTTTCTTCTCGATTGCAAAACAAATTAGAAAAAAATTCTTACTCAGAGAGATTAAACGTGAAATATTTTCATTCAAATTACATGTGAAATACTGTAAAGTTATTAATCAATAAACTTATTTACTAATTAAGTTAAATTATGCGAATTTGTAAGATCTGTAATATTACGCGCGTTGTTTCCAGTTTCTTCAAATTAGATAAATTTATATTACTTCGCGTTGCAATATTAATTAAATCACGCGAGATTCACAATCGCATTGATCATTCATTCGAAACTGCGTTACAGTATGCAAACATTACACTGTCGATTCCGGTGTGTTTCGATAATCAGATGAAAACCCAAATTCCCCCTCTCGCCGGCAGCGATCGCGCTCGCGCGCGCGCTCATGCTCCCGCTATCCCGCATTTCCCGATTGGCGGTTCGGCAAACACAAAGCGGCTGCGGGTGCAGAAAATGCGAAAGAGCGACGAACGTTAATGCCGGGGCTGCTGCACTTGTTCGCCGGTTTAATTAAACGCACTTCTTTCACGTTCAACGAGTATTTTCGTTCGCCTCTCCCTTTCTTCTCTCGTCTTCTCGGCTTTTCTCGTTTCCCTTCCCCCTCCCCGCGTCTTTCGTTCTCCTTCTCGTTATCCCGCGTCACCCTTGTTTCGCCCCGTCTTCTTTATCCGCGCCGTTCGCTCTCTTACCTTCTCTCCACCGACTGCGGGGATTTATTCCCCGAGCCAGACACGCGCGAAATATTAACGAGTACTTGCACTTGAACGCCAGGCCCCTTCGCGTGTACTTTGTTATTCGTCTTGTTACACGCGCGCGGAGTTACGCGACTTTGTGCGGCGCGAGAGAATCTACAAAGGATGGATCTCTTCAAACATACATTTAAAAGTACACATTTTAAAAGCCCGTTTCACGGGAATCGCGATACAACGATCGGAATTCCCGAGTGCGTTAATCGACACCGAATGTGTGTGTGTGTGTGTTCGCGTCGCGCCGTGACGAGTTTTCTCGTTTTCGCGGCGACGAGCGCAAACGCGAAAATATTTGGAGACGAAAGTCGGGAACAAAGCGAACGGGCAAAATTGAAAGAACCGGGTCAACCTCGACGCTAAGAGCGTTACGCTAATGAGGTACTTATCGATTATATCAAGAACTGCCAAAAACTGCGAAAGCGATTTCTCGTCATCTTTCGACGAGATAAGCTAATGAAAAAAAAAAGCACTGATCTACGGCCATTTTATACATGAAAATCGTCGGCGATAGAAAAACAAGGGATAGCCCGAGAGAGAGACAGAAAGAGAGAGAAAGAGAGAGAGCGTGTTTCATAATTGACGGTATTTTCCAAGAAAGTGTTCCAAGAGAGAACGTATGACAATGTCAGGCAATAAATCAATCAAACTCGATCCGCGAGTTGTTCTTATCCATCCTTTTTCCGCTCGTCTCTCCGACCTCTCCGGTGTAGAACACGAGACATCGCCGACAGGTCGAAAAACGCACGAGACGCTAAAAATGGGAGGCTTTCTGAGAGCTTGATTATTACGAAGTTGTACGAGCGGTTGTACGTGTAGCGGCGTTAGCGGTGCGCAGTCTGAGGGTTCTCACTTACCGCGGAACCGTGATAACAACTACCTACCCTCCACCCATCCACCCACCCACTTACCTGCCTACATCTGCACTCTCCCCCCCGAGCTGCGCTTCCAGCCCTTCCGTGCAACAGCCGGGGCTTCGGAGCCGAGGTGCGCATTATATACCGGCGACTTTACCCACGACCTGACAAACCTCCTCCTCCTCCTCCTCCTCCACCTCCTCTTCTTCACCCCCCTTTCTCCCCCGCGTCAATTCTGTCAGCGACCGGCTCTCACAATGCGCGCCCCATCGTGAAATTATTCGGTCGGAGAGAGAAACGTGACGCGTAAATCTCGCTACAACAATCTGTAAAACTTGATGCGCAGTCTCGAAATGAAAATTGTCTCTTACACAAGTGGATCTTACAAGTGGGACAATAATTAATTGCGGATGAAAAAAACGCGAACGTCGCTTCTCGTTTTTTTATCGCGATATCCAACGCAATTTCCAACGATCCGCATTGAATGTTGAATTGCCAATTTTACGAGAGAGAATCGAAAAAACGTCGAAGTACTCGAAGAAGAAACGTCGAGAAAAATCTGAATAATTGCGCGAACGACTTCTTAATGTAGCGTTGTGAATGAAGGGTGTGTAAATAACTTCCCGCGCGCATTTGTGTCATTTCTTTAAATCAGGTTCTCCGAGGCGAGAAAGAGAGAGAGAGAAAGAGTGCATTACGCAAAAGATATTACACGAAAGACATTCCTTGAGGATGGTAATCTCTTTGATTTCCACCGAAATGTTTTAATTTATAATTTAACAATTTACAGAGAGAGAAAGAGAGAGAGAAGGAATTCCTTTCCTCCGTCCAATCTCCATTCATACCTTGCATTATTCTCATTCCAGGTTCGACGAGCCGAGCAGCCTGCGAATTGCCAAGTTACGTTTAATTAAACATTATTCCGTCGAATTCCGCATCCCGGAGCGACGAGCATAGAAAAATCATTCGATTTTACTTCTTAATTTGTTTATTCAACACGCACACACATGCACACACAACTGCATTAAAAAAATACCGTATCTTCGCGAACAAAAGCGATCGCGTTGATCGATTTTTCCGATGGAACTTTACGACTTAAAAAAAAAAGTTTTAATAACCTTGCGCGATAAAAAAAAGTTATTTCTATTAAAAAAAAAAAAACGTTTTATGAAGCTACCGCAAAATTCAATTTATTCTTTCGCGATGCAAAAAAATATTTCGATTACTATGACAATTATTCAAAAAAAAAAAGAAAACTTTCTCCCTCTTTCTCTTTCTTTCTTTCTCTTCCTTCTCTCTCCCTACATGAAAGCAATGCGAAAATGAAGCGCACCAATGGCGCAACTGCGAGATCTATCAAAGACCGTCAATAGAGCGCATTGAGGATGCAGCGAGTGTCTGCAAAGCGGTAGATGAAACGTGAATGGAAGCTGGATGCAGAACCGATCATGTAATACATTCCAATGATACGGCTTCTGCTGTCCGAAATTATTTCATTCCGCCCATGATGGGACTTACTGTGAAAATATATCGTTGAATTTTCGGAGAAATAACGTTTCTAGAATGGCCGGAGCAAATGTAAGGACCGAATTTGAAACGGAAATTGAAAATAATAATTTGAATATACACACAATTCAGAATCAAATTGCAAAATTCCAATATGAGAAATATATCGGTTGTATACAATAATTATAGGTTTCTAGAGAATATTGTGTGTGTGTGTGTATGTGTGTATGCACGCGGATATAAAAACGGTTTTACGTTGCAAAAAAAGATATTTTACGTCATATCTCGTTGCGTCTGCAAAAATGAAGTTCGATTCCACCACCGCGCGCGCGTTAGGTATCCGCATTTTTATTTATATCGAAACTGTCCCAAATATTTACTAACTCCGGCGCGCGCGATGGTGTGCGATCGAAATTTTGTACGCACGCTCGCGCATTGTCGTGTTTGCAGAAGTACACAGGTCGCGAAAACAATTTATGTGAACACAGCAGCAACAAGAGTCTCTCTCTCTGGTATGGGGCGCGACAAATATAACCTTGCACACGGCGTTACAATTACTTCAAAGGCGCGTCGCGGTCTCGTCGCCGACAACGACGTTAAATAACGAAAATCCCGTTTCCCAAAGCCCGGATGACCGGCGAAGCGCGCCGCGATTCACGTTCATACAGAAATATTACCGCTCGCAATTAAAGTATCTCTTATCTTATTGAAATTTCGGCTCGCCGAGCAAGCTGTGTGACACTCGAAAGGAGACAATATCGGCGCGAGTTAACTCGGCCAACAAGGCGTGACAAGAAAAGAGACGTATTGTTAAACTTTAATTAAAACCAATTTCAGCTGCCACTCAAAGTCGAACGGTTTTACCGTGAAAAAGTAACAGACGCTAAAAAGGAAATCGGAGCTAATTAGTACTCGGCTTGTCATTCAATTATACACGTCAATGTCTGTCTTCGTCGTTCTCGAGAACGACGACGAGAAAATTGATTTCTCTCAGTCCGAAATGAAAGAGTCAATTGCACGAATATTGTGAGAATAATCCCGAGTACCAACACGCTCATCGTCACAGGTTGTAATAACGTACTTTGCAACAGACCTCGATTCCAAGAATAGTAGATATATATATAATCGTTTTTTCCCAATGAAGCGATCCTTCGTGCTCTCTGTTCGAATATATTCCGCAACAAATCCCTGCCGCGCGTAGGTCTTCCTCACTTCGCGTCGCGCGCGGACGTGATTCGAAGTCTCGATTTTTTTTTTGTGTGTTTCGTGTCCCGCGCGTCAACGCGAAGCCGAGGCCGTGTATTTGCCACGCCGCGCTCGTCGAATCAGTCGGACAGAGTCTTGCGTAACGAACTGAGCCACGCCGACCCAAATAATGGAGGGTTTTATTTGACGAGCGGGGGTAATTCGTTTATCTCCTTTTTCCAGCAATCCCGCCAGGTGGACCGGGCATCCCCTCCCCGCTCGCCATCTCGAATCAAGCGGGATTACCGTATGCATTCGTTTCATCTGATCGTAAACAGTTACGTGTTAACAATGCGTGTTCGAGCGTGCGCGTACGTGCGTGCGTTTGTGCGCGGATATGGCGGTACCTGTTTGATTTGTACAAGTGATGACGACAATTTGCAATCGCGCGACAAGACTTTATCGTGACACTAGTCAGCTGACCGTATGATCCTAAGCCCCGCGGTGATACGATTTTTTTTTTTTTTTATTTATTTTTTTACGCATCGAATCGTCGCGGTTGCGTTGTGCAAACACACACGGCAGGGCAGGGTGTACGCGCGGCCGCCTGTATTTATTTCCGACGCATGTGACCGACGATGCCACTATATTTCGCGTATCAAAAATCGTCGCGTCGAAGAAAAATATAATTGACGAGTGAAAACTATATATTTTCGAATAAAGTACGAGCGTCGCGTGGGCACATTGACGCGCATTGCGATAATCGCGCGCGGCGCAAACGCACGTCGTATCGCACGAATGATAAGATTAAAATCGTTCGCGATTGAAACACACAGACCTCATTGAAAGCCGCGAATAAACGATTAGCTAATCCCGTGTCGCGCGCGCAGGGGGAGAGGGAGGGGGAGAAGGGAGAGAAACTACAATGTGAAATGCGAAATGATTATCTGCGTTAATCATTCGATCAACGACGCGTCGATGATCGAGTTCAACGGAATAATTGAACGGACGCGTGCTCGCGGCTGTGCCCGATCGCGGACCGGGTCCCGGAAAACGGGCGGGACACAATCCGTCGCGGTGTCAGTCGCGCGAACGTCGGATGTAACGCAATAACTGGCTACAAATCCGGCCGGACGATTTCCTGCCCTAACAGTCGGTTCGTTCGCGCGCACTACTCTTCCGACATTCACGTCGTCGGAGTGTCGTTTTCAACTGGCACGATTAACGCGTGGCTTATTGGCGAGTCGCGGCCGTCGCTCGTTCCAACCGAATGAGCCGGGCTCTCGCGACCTGTTTGACGATCAAAATCGATCCTTGGCTGTGCACGCGCGTGTACGCACATCTGCGCGTGCAAAAGTTGTTTCGCTGATGGATGAACACGTTTTTTTGGCCGACAAACCGGGATTTTGACACATTTCATCGATTGCCTCAAATGGTCCGATAAAGAGTAACCGTTCGTCCGCATTCGATAAAATGTCGGGGAATGCATTTTCTCGCTCGCGTTTCGTTTCCGAAGAGATCGAAAGAGATTTCGCGCGCGTGAATAACGCGCGCGACTCGTGGCACACGACAATCCGATTTTAACCGCGCGTCAGTCAGATATTCGTCAAATATTTCTGCACACCGCGCTGCGCGAATAAAGAAGTTCCGCGATGGTCAGAATAATGGAACTCCCTCGACCGTGTCTCTGTATTCGAGTGTGAAGCGCGCCGTATAATACTGCCGACGAGAGACTGCCACGGCCGCGATGCATTTCGGAACACGTCGCTTTGGCGTGTCGTTTTCGGCGTTTGCTGACTGGCGTTTAGCCGAGATTGCCTCGTCCGACCGGAATCATCCTCCCGATTTTCACTCTGAATTATAGCAAGTACGATTTGCAAGCATCGGACCGGGAACGAGAGAGAGAGAGAAAGAGAGAGAGAGAAAGAGAACAAAAATGAATTGGTAGTCGCGCGGGGAGAGGAGACGGCCGGCGGCCGGTTGGACATGGATCACAGGGCACGAAAATTGCGAACGGCGCGTGCAATAAAACGTGCGTTCCTGCTGATGGCTTCGCATCGAACGCGTGACGTATGATTTTAATTTTTGTCGCACGGATTTGTTCGCGCGGTCATCAATGGCATCGCGAATTTTTCAAAATTCGCAAAAAACAAAGTTCTCATTTTAAGATTCTAGAATCGAAGCATACAGCTTGCATATATTTAATATATATATTATATAATTTATCAAGTTGTTGCGCTTGAGCATGACCTCAAGAAATTTATGTCAATTTTATGCACAATCTAAATCAAACCAAGATCTGTCTTAAGAGATCTACCGCTTAAACATCTTTAATCTTTTCAAAAATTATGTAATTGCGTTATGCGATCTACTTTGTTTAAAATGTTGCAAACTACAAATTGTACAATCATTGTAAATAGACACTGAAGAAGAC
>QVOA01009540.1:0-10800 GCA_014825685.1 Pseudomyrmex cubaensis | reverse complement strand
TATATATATTGTCAAACTTTTACGTAAACAGTCGTAAAAATAATAAAAACAAAAGTTGTCGAATTTTTACGCAAAGGAGAATATTTTGTGCGTAAAATGAGCTATCGTATCGTAAAAAAAGAAAAAAAAAAAAAAAGCCAAAAACAGCTATCGTATAAAAAAATATAAAAAAAGCTAAAAAAAAAGAAAAGTTGAGTCTCTAAGAAATATGCTTATCCATGATAGATGCGGGCGATGTTAGCCGATTTGTTCCGACGGTTGTGAACTTTTACACATTTTTTGTGTAAAAGAAAAAAGTGCCGTAAACAAAATAAAGAAAAGTTTAAAAGACATTGTCAAACTTTTACACAATAAAAAAAAAAAAAAAAAAAAAAAAAAAAAAAAAAAAAAAAAAAAAAAAAAAAAAAAAACAAAAGATTATCAAACTTTTACGCAATGAGATTATTTTGTGTGTAAAAAAATGAGCTACCGTATCCCGGGCCGAGTGTCTATGAGAATTTCTTTCAAAAAAAACGTACCGTAAAAAACAAAAACTAAAAAAAAAGATATCGAACTTTTACACAATCGAAGTTTTGTGCATAATAAAAATACACTTGTGCCGTGTATTACATTCGGGTCGAAATTGTCATGTACATCATTTAGAACTGCTAACTCATCATTAAAAAGAAACTAAAAGCGTTGCCAAAAGTTTTTGAAAAATGACAGTTTTTTCTCTTTGTAGAAGAAATAAAGTGTTAATATCTATAATGACAACTATCGTAAAATACATAAATGTTTTATTTACTAACTTGTATAATAATCTTTTTTTCTCTTACTAAGTAAAAACAGACGCATTTCAAAAATACTTTTGATACAATATAAATACAGAATTAAATGATTGTGACTTAATGGAAGTTACAGAGAATATACAGAAATAAAAGACAAGCATTTTGTATCAAAAATTGCATAATAATATATACTTGTACGAAAACTACATTGTTTTTATTACAACAGGTCCTATAAAATAAAGCAATACTCATAATTTCATGTAAAACATTAGTATAATATTGCAAAATAACTAGAATAATAAAAGTAAATTTATATATTATTTATATATTATTTATAACAATATTATAAATAATATATTAAAATACACAATTAAATTACACAAATATCTTATATACATGTATATCTCATGTATACATTTCTCGTTAGTTTTTAAATTAGAGAATAAGAACTTTCTTTAATTTGATATTACACATAAAAACAAATCTTACAAGCGTATAGATTCATTTTGATGTGAATTGTGTATAAGATACATACGATAAAAAAATTTACAATGCATGTACATTACAAATGATAATATTGCAATATTTATATTATAGCTAAGATTAATTGTCAGACATTCCGAGGTAAGTACCACATGCTGGACAGTAATGTTTTTGCACTGTGCAAGAGTTCATACAGTACGGGCATGGTGCACAACACCAACATCTACAAAATGTAATCAAAAATTACGTTGGTTTTTTTTCGAAATTTTACAGAAATTATTTATCACATTTACGCCTTGAAATCTTACCCAAACACACAGAGCAGCAGCGCAAACAAGTGCGTTTTCATATTTGCTTCTGATTCTATACGCGTGCTTATGTTAGCCTGGCAATGTGGACAAGTTAAGTGTTGCGTTTCTTTACCAAAGGCTATGCCCGATATAATGGTCACATCTGTAATGCGTTAATTTCAAGGTTATCAATGCTCAATTATTAAACATGCAATATAGATTTGTTTTGGTTTTTTTTTATTTTATTTTTTCTAGTAATTTAAAAAGTTTTACTTTGCGGCGGCATTGATGGCGGTGGCATTGGTGGTGGTGGTTGCGGATAAGGATACGGTGGCGTGTTGAAGCCGGGTGGCGGTGCAGAACTCATTTTCTCCATATTTATATACTATTACTATCTGCAAAAGAATAGAAAATACATTTTCCAGTTTTACGAGGTGAATATAGCATTTTTAATAACATATCTTGTTGTCAGATATATTCGCGCATTTCTGTAACGTTTACCACACAGAAAACAGATCGTCGGTTATATAAAACATTGCAGAGTACTTAAACAATCAAATGACTCATTGTCAGTTGCTCTGTTGATTTTTTAGCCGTTGCGCTGCTAAAAAAACACGTGTAAAGTTGTGCGATATCAAAAGGTACGGAAGTATATTGTGTCTTTTTTGTGACACTTGATTATAATTTTTTCTGTGAACGCGATGACGTATCTTGACAACTTATAATGATCACGATAACAATGACGATCAAGATGGATACAAAATGTAGTTCAGAATGTAGTTGCGAGATACAGATGTAACTGCGATAGTGATAAAGAAATGATGACAAGATAATAACAATCTAAATTTTTTTCAACTTTATAGTTTGTTCGCACGTTTGTGATGTTTTGTACTTTCTTTGATTTCTTGTTTAACATCAATATTATTATTAATATTCTCTGATCATCGCGCAAGCATTTGATGTACTTGATTTTAGGTGCGTTTGTACTCACACGTCATGTTTATGTAACGCACACATCTAAAGAATCAGCTTTTATCAGAATTTACGGAGAATTTGATAATATAATCTTTCTTGATAACTCTTCATAATTTTTTTCTCTGTCTCGCCGTTTACGATCGAGCCAATTGATTAGTGTTAACCGTGAGGTCAATTTTGCTAAACAATTAATACAATTGATCTGATGAAATAATAATCAGTCAATGAAGTTAATCGAAGATAATTAATCGTAGTCTTAAATCAAACTTTTCAAGTTTTAGCAAAAACTAAATAGAATTGATAAATCTCGCGTATTGTACCGAAGAGATAAAATATTTTTAATTTTCTTTTATTTTTTTAACGACTTCTGCATTTTTAATGCAAAATTTATAATTGTGTGACATCTTCTTCTTTGCTATTATGGCGCTTTACCCCTGTTCGAGAGGAGCATATGCCAATCTATGTTGAAATGTGTAACAGTAAGACGGTATCGCTTACAAGCCGAAATAATACTCAGTACGAAAAATCAGGTATCCGGTGAGAACGGCCCTCCGTATAATACCGAAAAAGTCCAAAAATAATAACTGCGTATCTACGCACGTCCGTTACAACGGCCACTTTCCAACCACAATTGTGTGATAGGAAATCCGCACACAGGTTTGTTAAATCGTCAAGATAGCAGACGCGCTTATTGTGCAACGCGTCGGTTCTGCTCAAAAGGAAAGCGGAACGTTTTTGCGAGAAACTCGATCTCACGCGTCTAGAATATTTATATACGTCAGATATGTGACTCATTTGTATCGTACAAAATTCAATGTGTGACTCTTAACATACCGATAACAGTCTTTGATTACGTCATGCTTTATCTCGAATTATCGAAGTTTAAAAAAAATAATTGGTAAATATTGATGCATTTTCCAAAAATGTGTATATGTGAGTCATTTGAAAGTTAATGTGAAAACGCATATGCTGCTTTGAAATCCGGAAAGATTTTAAAGAAAACTTTGTTTTTTTGAAGTGCTTCTCGCTCGTTGAAACAAGTTGCTCTTGGCAAGCACAGATAATATATACGGATAAATTTAAACGCATATGTAGAACGCATGTGTATATTTCATTCAAAACGAAGACATTCGACCACGGACAAAACAATGATTATTCCTACAACACAGGTTTCAAATTTATTTTGTTTCTTTAATGAAAGAGCAATTCGCTTTAGCTAGATCGTATTAATTTAATCGATCGAATGATATGAATACTCGCCTCACCTTCGGTCAACGGTGTGCTATTCACGTTCCAATCGAGATAATTGATAACACTTTGCCAACAGACCCTTCTTTTTGCGATTAAAACGAACGAACCAACAGGCGATCTAAGTCATCTTTAATATTCTGTATTTATTTTCTTTTTTATATTATTTATCTCTAAGTACTAAAGAAATTGTGTGAATTAGTTTTAAGCTGCGTATGATGCGCGGAAAATAATAGGCGGTTGCAGTTAGCTAGAAGAGACTCTTGAGAAAATGACAAGGCATCTGAGACACATTCATGCTAACTCAATGGTGGCTCAATGTCATTTACATTTATATAGTAGATAATTAATTTATATGATAGATAATTAATGATACTTGTATTTGAAGATATCTTTTTCTCGCATTTTTTGCAGAATATTTCTACTGTTTCTATTGCAATATTTTTGCACCCAATATTTTCAAATTATATACCAGTTATAAATTATTACGTAAAAAAAAGATTAGAGTCAAAACATCGTATCGTAAAATGTCGTAAGTCATTGTCAGACTTGTTGATTTCGTGCTTGATTAAATGGATATCTCCCAAGAAAATAATATCAATGTCATTAGTAAATTTTAAAGATAATACTTCAAATAAAGATAAATATGTAATAAAGGAGAGTATACATTAGTTTATTATATTGAAAATACAGGCAATTAATTTTAAACTATAAATAACTAGTAATTTTTCGCTTAAATATTCAACAAATTTCTCGTGCTAATAAAACATCAAATTTCTTTCGACTTACAATATTTTTACTTCGAGATAGAAATTTCTTCTCTACAATAACGACACGTACCTGTTGCGCTTGAGAAAACAGCGTTTGGAAAACACGTGGATGTTTCGTGGCGCAGCACCAACATTGAACTAATGCAAGTTCCGACTCACGAGCCTTGCCGCCCTTGTCGGTTGCCGGTTATATGCATGGATTTCTCGATAGCGAAAGTACGCGTTGGTGGGGATTCGCGCGAATCGATTGAGGGCGAATCAATCGCGGATGCCGGCACTGCTCGTCGAAAATATGACACTATCAGTAACAAGACAACTCAAGAAGAAACATGCCATGTGTAAATAAAATAATAACAATGTTATGAGATACAGAACAATTATGATTGACATATTCTACGAGAAAAATTGATTCTCCTTTTCTTATCAAAAATCAATGTGAAAAAAGTAAAGAAAAAAGAATATCGCGGATTGTTCGAACATAATACTCGCGCAAAATGTACAATTGCTTTTTCATTGTTTTTTTTTGTTTAATCTCTAGAACATATGTGAAAAATAACTTAGTGGATTATAAACTATAAACATCAAGCAGTTTTGATGTTTGAATTGCAATTTTTCTAAAAAATACAAGAAATACATTATAATTAACGATGAGCAATTATTTATCTGTAGGCACTTTTACAATTAAAATTGTGTATGATATTACACGGTAGTGATAAGATAACGATTACTGCTTATTTTATTATCAACCGACGAGATAAAGCTATTGATCAAGTCTTAAACTTGGAAATAATTAAACCACACATACTTACATAAAAGATAATAACGATAAGAATAACTCAATGTCTATTCACTCAGTTTCTTATTTTTATATTTTTAAATATATTTTCTCGAATCGCTCGGAAACATTATTAATAATTTACATTGTTTCTTGTTAATTTCAAAAGTATCGAGATATCTGATATCTAAAAGTGTGATACTGATAATTGTAACTTTTTAACAAGAAGGAGAGAAAAATTCGGAAAATATCAAAGAACACGATAGACAGTTTACTTGTGATTGTATTTGCATATCCACAATATACTTGAAATTTCCTACATTTTCCAACATGTAACAGGATTGCGCCGTCTCTGCAATTTGGTCCGATTTTTTCACCGTGTTTCACTTTTTACTATACGTACACTTAAAAAAACCGCAATCATCAACTCGTAAACTATGAGACAAACGTTGATAAACAGTAAAAGACAAAAAATCGTCACAAATTTAAAATATTTAACCATACACTTGATGCCGATCTTGCAATAAAATTCATAGGATACTCTCTTTGGCAATAATATATATTGCAAGTATAATAACAGTCGCCGTGATAACAACAAACTGTAACAATATACAAACTGCAAAAATCCTTGAAATGCAAACAATAACATTCTTCCTATCGTTATAATACATATCTGAATCGAATCAAATTTCTCGTAAAAATCGCATTACCTTTAAAACCCATATCTATACAATTTTATAATAATAAATATCTATAAATTAAAACTTTCAATCAATCAATAGTTACTATATATTATTCTATTTATGTATAATATTGTAATTCTTTCTAACTCACTAAAAATTTCAATTCCTATATTATAGAGGATCTTGTTCAGTTTCGACTCTTGAGAATTCTGGACTCTGGGACACACTTTTACAAGATTATTAAGTGTATTGTGAGAAAAAAAGAGAATAAAACAAACTCTAGAAATTGTTTCTCTTCTAATTTTTTCGCAAGATTCTTAACACACACACATAGTTGATCTAAGCAGTTCATCATTCGTAATGTTTGTGATTAGAATTGCAGTTTCCGATTTCTCAATGCAGTCAAATTAAGTAAAATATATTAAATCTACAATATTATTAATATATAAACAATTAATATATACACAAATCTGCACTAAAGAAACTGTTTAGAAACATCTTGGAAAAAATAAACTTGTGATTCCTGGCAATTACAGGCAAATTATTACTATCTCGCATTACGTCAGTTGTGATCAATTTCCCAGATATTCCAGAATTCCAAAATCCTTAAATTCGTATCTCCTTATATTTTCGAAAGAGTTAATACGCAAACTTCTCGGCAGTTTTTAATATCTTCTCCGAACTTCTTGAAAGACTCAAATAATTTCATTGGTAAACAATTCGCTTTCGAACGTAAGATCTACGTAATTCGTTCTCATGAAACTCGCTATGAAAAAGAAAACAGGACGGGAAGATTATATCTACAAGTTCTATAATTTGGTAAAAATTAGTTCAACGCGGTTCATCAGTCTTGCCCGCTCCCGAAAACCGATCGAGCTTGCTCTTGGACTTTCGTCCGAGTAGTCTGCGAAATGAGGAAGTCCATCTTGAGCGAGTGAGTCCGTCTCTTCCAGACGCACCCTGATCGTCATCGTTGCCATCCAATGATTCGCTCATGTTTCTGCTCTTGCCGCTACTGTTGTCGAAACATCGCGATCTACGATCCCCTATCTCGGAAGAAAACCTAAATAATGATTAAAAAAAAAGAGTGTATTCGGTATTTGAACAAGATGTTATTATTCTGACAATGTTTTCTTTGAATGAAACAAACCCTGAATCCGAAGAAAAAGCTCTATTTGTATGTGGAACACTAGATGTGGCCGAAGAAAGAGAAGGCTCAGCTATCGGAGTGCTCGGATATGCTTCGTCGTCGTAACCGCTGTTGCTGCTGCTTGTACTGCTGCTGCAACTGCGACTGTTGGTACTGCCGTTGCTGCTACTGTCGACGCTGGAGTCGTCGATGTAGCAAATCTCGCGATCGGCTATGGATGAATCGAGTCGCGGGACTCGTGACGAATTGGCGGAGGAGGACGTCGCGCTGGGTCGCAACCAGCTGCGAATATCCTGTAAGGGTGCTTGAAGGCACTGCAGAAGATTTCCACTGCAATCAACAAAGTCCCTAAAATAATATTCGTTTTGTGGGGAAGTTACGTTAGATTTTGAATATTTACACGCGCGAAATTTGCGCGCGCGAATTGTAATAAAAAATTTCTATAATTCTCTCTTCTCGGAATAAGAATTCTTTAATTTTTCACGTACTTGTCGTGATAGCTGTCGACGTCAGCTAGAGTGCGTCTCGCATACATGCAAATGGAGCATCGACGACGATTCCGGCAGGAAGTTGCGTGAAACGTCGCGGCGCTCAAATGCCGCGTCGCGTGTTTTAGCGCGATGGTCTCCCTCGTTAGCGCAGCGACGCCTTCCTCTCGACGGCGTCGCTCGCCCCGTAACTCGTCCTGCTCTACTCTCAGTCTTTGTCGTAGCATCTCGTTCTGCAGAAAACGACGGAAAAAATAAGTAGATCGAAACAAGACGAATAAAAAGAGAGAACGTTTACTATTACCTCTCTCTCCAACGTGTCTCTTTCGGCGCGAATGACCGTGGCCTGTCGGATGACATCCTGTCGCGCTCTCTCGAGATTCTGTTTCGTGATCTCGTTCTGCTCGAGCTGCATTTGCAGACGTCGAAACGCCGATTCCCGTTGCTGTTCCAGCCGATCCTGCGCCTCCATGTAGCTGTCCCTCTCGATCTTAGCTCGTTCGATCTCCTCTTCCAGTCGTAGACTTCGCTCCAACTGCAGGAAGAGCTCGTCCTCTTTGCCGCGGAGTTCCGTCTCGCAACTCTCCAAACGTCTCTCCAGATTTCTTCGAGCTTCCTCCAACTTGTCTCGCTCGGCCTTCGAAAAGAAAAAAAACAATCATCGAGTTTGACGCTTTACTACGACGCTTTTCAAAATTCATCACGTCATATTGACGTCAATCCAAATTGACGTCAACTTCAAAATGTTTTATATGTTCTTGTGGTGTAAATTAAAAAAACAAAATCAAAAGATACCAGCGAGAAAAAATGTTCTTCGCAATAACCGAGTGTCAAAATTGAAGGAGAGCTCATGAAACATCGTTCTATCTTTATTCTACATTTAACGAGGAATAAAGATAAACGATGCTTCAAAACATTTGCAGCGAGACTTTGACCGCACCCGTAGTTTCGTTGTTTGACACTTTTAACAGGTGAAGGTATAATAGATGGACGGCAAGAACTCGTTATGCAAAATAGCGTCAATCATTAAAGTCGGTATTTGGCAAAATGCTTCAGACAAAAGTTGTAGATTCTGACATGAGAAAACCAAAAGGTCCTATAGTCCAGCACTCTATTTTCAATATTTAAGAAGTTATGATTGGTTAAATAATAAGATTGTAAAAGTCGGAATTTGGCAAATGGTTTAGACAAAAGATGTAGATCCTGTCAAAATAAAATCAAAAAGTCCTATACTTCATCAGTGCTTTTCAAATGCGAAAATCGATAGTTTTTATGCCGAATGTCGAGATAATAATACCGGCAACATTTCCGATAACTTTTTCTAATAAATTGTTTTGAAACTTGTATACTTTAACTTTATAAAGGTAAAAAGTAAAAATTAATAAATGAAAAATGATCTAATAGTATAAAAAATTTTTTCTCTAGAAAACTTTTAGAAAGGTAAACAGTACTACAAAATACAAAATGTGTGATATTTCGAAAAACTTACCTTTTCAAAAAGAAGATAAGAACAGACGCCAAGTACACGCATAACACGTATTGTATTTAAATTAAAAATCTTAAGTCAAACTATTTTCTTTATTGCTACAAAAATTTCTTTCTCTATAAAACCTGTTTTACAAAATTATACACTACAAAACATTTTTTCTTTAAAAATTTGTTTTGCCAAAGAAGTGATATCAAAAAGTAGCACTAAGGAAACTTTTGTACATTATTTTACATATTACAAAAACTTATTTCTTTATAAAACTTTTTTTACAATTATATACTACAAAACATTATTTTTTACTGCAAAAACTTCTTTTAAGAAAGACCTCGCTTTGCGTGGAAAACCTTAAACTAGATCAAATCATACATGTAAATGTTGTTTTGTGTGAAAAGTTAAAAACCCATGTAGAACTTTTCAAAATAAAAAATATTTAATACAAAAAAACTTGGCGCGACTGCATCGCGTCACTTTAAGGGTGTTTTCCAGTTACGTACACAGGCGACACTGTGTAACACAGTGTTCATTACTAACAATAAGATAGAACATGTTAGTGTGTCTCATTCACACTAGTGAACACAGTCACGCCTGTGTTAATAGCTGGAAAGCACTTAGTTTTTGGTGCAGCCGCGCCTAGTTTTTTTGTATTAAATATTTTTTATTGTGAGAAATTCCACATGGGTTTTTGACTTTTCACATGAAACAAAACTTACATGTATGATTTGACATAGTTTAAGGTTTTTCACGCAAAGCGAGGTCTTTCTTAAAAGAAGTTTTTGTAGTAAAAAGTAACGTTTTGTAGTATATAATTGTAAAAAAAGTTTTTATAAAAAAATAAGTTTTTGTAGTATGTAAAATAACGTACAAAAGTTTACTTGGTGCTACTTTTCGATATCACTTCTTTTATAAAACAAGTTTCTAGAGAAAAAATGTTTTGTAGTATATAATTTTGTAAAACAGGTTTTATAGAAAAAGAAGTTTTTTTTAGCATATAAAGAAAATAGTTTGACTTAAGATTTTTAATTTAAATACAATACGTGTTGTGCGTGTAGTTGGCGCCTATTCTTACCTTTTTTTTTTTGAAAAGGTAAATTTTTCGAAATATCACATTTTGTATTTTGTAGTACTGTTTAACTTTGTAAAAGTGTTATAGAGAAAGAATTTTTTATACTATTTGATCAATTTGTCATTTATTAATTTTTACTTTTTAACTGTATAAAGTAAAAAAATTATATAAAGTATACAAATTTAAAAACAATTTATTAGAAAAAGATATCGGAGATGCTGCCGATATTACAATACTCTTCTTTTTCTTCTTTCAATAATATATGTACGCCATCTGTTAGAAGTTATACGAACATGCACACTATTTTGTCCCACGACGACAATAATGACCACGTTTTTGAAAAATGATGTTCTCACTTCAAAACTTTATTTATCGTCGCATATCTCCGATAAAAAGCACGAACAAAAAAAACGCAAGAATATTTTATTTTATAATATTTTATTCTGAATCGATTAAGACTAAAACGAAATTGATCGGTTCAGTCGTTATACTAAAACATTACCCTGAGAAAATCTCCCCACTTCTCATTGCATGAATTTCGCGTATAAGAGGCACAGTGTGCTCGCGCAGTTCGAGCGCCACTTCGTTGCGCGTGAACTTGGCGCGAGGCACTACCGTG
>QVOA01009539.1:0-12935 GCA_014825685.1 Pseudomyrmex cubaensis | reverse complement strand
TATATATATATATATATATGTATATGTATACGTATATAGTATAATATATATATATATGTATACATGTATATATAAACATGTGCAGTGAAAATGTTCGGAGTATCGCGACGATAAAAATACGACTGTGTTTCTGATTATGTTTTACGAGTCCTTTTTTATAGTTCGTTGGAAACAATTGTGTGCGCGCGCGCCACGTAATCAGCAAAGTAAGCCAGAGCATCGACGTACAGCGTCCTCGCAAGAATAAAAGCGTATCGAAGATCCGCGAGAAAAAGGACCTAGTTTCACAGTGACACAGATGTGTATATATGTGTATATATATTTAATATATATATACATATATATCTATCTATCTGGACATGTAACATTGTAACACACGCGTGTAGATGGGAAATTTAATGGTATTGTGTGTAAAGGTTTTTTTTTAATTTGTTTTTACTCTCATTCTCTACAGAAACAAGAAAACGCGTGTCGGGTGTTTAAGCTTCGGGGTTTTCTTTATTTAAAGTCGAGAGACGCTCACACATAGGTATACCTATACAAGATGTAGCTCACATTGGAGATGCACATACGATGTCTATACGACAATGTCGCCAATGATCTGGAGCCGGAGCAACTGGTACTCTGCGGTTAAGACTGGTCGTGACTCTGACACAGCTATTCCGACTACGACAAGCAGTTTCGCGTAAAGCACGTCCGTGATTGACTCAAGTGCCGCAATGTTTCTGCTCCCGGTCATGCATATCCAATCGCTTTGCTATGCTTAGTGCCTTTCTTCTTTAAACAGGATTTGATTCCGCAATTGAGCGCCACGTGGGAAATATTATTCCAGTGGGAAAAGCTGAAAAATATTATTTCTCTCAACACATATTTTTGTTGACAATCAATTATTATTTTTTTTATCAAAATATTGTTCTCTGTTTTTTTTACAAATAATTTAGATATATATTTTTAAGAATATAATTTAGATATATATATTTTTCAGAAAGAAAATAGAAAAAAAGAAAACTGCCACACATTGTAACATTCAATTTCAATCGAGATATTCTTTTGTTTTTCTATGTCAAATGTTCCACTGATTTTTATCGTCTTATCCCTTTTATGTTTCACGACATCGTTCAAGGGCGCACTACGTCTCGTGTAGATATAGAAGGAAATCTCACGTGGATTGAGAATGGCAATCTTTTCTTGTCGATGCTCCCTGAAAATAGTCAACGGAGTATATATCTCGACTCCGGTTCACAAGACGTTTTCTCTCGCACTCTCCCTTTTGTTTTTTCCAAACGAGTTGTTTGATTAAAAACACACTTTTATCGCGCGCTTTATTTTTTCGCCCGCGCCCGTTTTATTCTATGTAATGAGACACATTCGTTGCCAATCGCGGTAGACCGATAAATGCGCAAAGTTCCCGGGAGGCCTCCATCTTCTCGCGCGCCGCGCACAACAATCGTTTCCGTTTATTCACCGACAATGCGCCAAACTTTCCAGTTGGACCGGAGCGCGCCGGTTCTCTCTTTCTCTCTCTTTCTCTCTCACACACTCACTCGACTTGCCGCCGGGGTAAGCTTGGCACGATGTATTTGCTCGGCTGTTCTCCGGGACCGGGAAACTTGGAAATTTATTCCCGGGAAAATTTTCGCGCGTTTGAATTTTTAGCAGGCTGACGCTCCTAGAACTTTCTTTCTTTCTTACGACACGGCGCGCCGTGCTTCGCCGCCGCCTCTACCCTCGCGCTCGCTTAATCGTCTATATAAGAAAGCGATTCTGCCCGAGTCAATCTTCCGACTCTTTCTCTTTATCGCGAAGAACAGCGAGGGCTGGAACGGATCTCGTTGGAAGATTCGAGAATTCATTCGTCGTGTTGCCGTTTCGTTCTCTTCGTTACACAAGAAGCGATTGATTGATCGATCCTCGTTTCGCATTGCCTTCAACACACATCCAGTCCGATCGGGAACGGTTTGTTGCCCATTTAACATGCTGCTGAAAGAGAAAATTAAACTTTCAATTCCGAAACCAGTGTGCGTTCCGATATATCGATAGTAATTTTTTTTTCAACAAAATACAACGAAAAAAGATTTTTTTTTTATAAGCCATATAAGTGATATAATATATAGTTGTAAATTATTCCGATATGAAAATATATTCGATTCTACGAGAAGCTTATGTTCCGGCTCTCGAGAACAGAGAACGATCGATATAATATCTCGATGATTTTTGAGAAATTGTAATTAAACGAATTGATGAAACTTACGTAACTCCGATAAGATCGAAAAATGGCTTCTTTGCAGCATCGATTGCGCGTCTCTCTTCCCTTTTACCTTCACCTTCCCGTTGGATTGTAATTCTCTGCGCATTGATTCGACGTACACGTACGTATGACGTCGACTGGTGTATACAACGACGGCCGGTAACTTGGGGAAGTTTTGTTTGAATTATGTTGAACGAATCGTGGAAACTGGTGACGCTATCGGTGCGTCAGTCGACAGAAACAGTCGTAATGTGCCACTCGAGTTCAGTTCTGTCGCCGGGCAAGGCAAGGCAAGGCGGTAATAGCGTTGCAAGCTGCACAAGCACAGCTACCAACTACCACTAGACGATACGAATCGCACAAAAGCCCGCTACGTCCCTTTGTGAGCGAGAGAGACGCAGAGATAAGTTTTCTTTTATCCCGCGCCTGCTCTAGAAACGCGGACTCGATTCGCAGGGCGCCGAAAATTTGCCCGCTCAGAAATCGAATTTTCGCGTATTCCGGAAAAACTTTGGTTTTTTCAAATAGAAATGATTATAAGCCTGAAGTATGTACATGTGTATGTCGCGCAATTCATTTACTAAAGGCAAAAAAATATACGAACGCGGAGAATTTCGTTACATGCGAGGCTTTTTGTTCGGCAATGGTTGTTTATCAGTCGGTTTGCGACAAAAAAAATTCATCGCTCGAATACGGGTCGAACACGTTTAGTATTACGCAAAATCACGTTTAAACGCCCCGTGATTCCGCATGAAAAAGTGTCGCGTCGATGTATATATACACACGTATCAAAGTTACTATTAACCGTTTCGCAGCGCGCGCGCACACACACGCTTGAAATATTACAAAACGATGCAGCAGCAGCAATTGTTGAAACGCTATAGAGACATCTCGGTCAAAATGCGGTTTCGCGCAGCGCGTTTAATTGCGACGAAATTTACGTCGATCAAATCGTCGACGCGAATATAACGGCGAAAATTTATTGTCGCGATAAACGACGCGCGCGCGCGCCCATCCCCTTCGCGCCGCCCGTATATACGAGTCTGCTAATTATAATCACGATATTCGTATTATTAATCGCCATTATCGATTGTATCACGCGCCGCCGATGACACGCCAAGTTGACTTTGCTCGAAGCGTGACCAGAGCCTGCCAGAGGGGTAGTTGCTGTGATCGTTATATTGCCATAATCTCGGTTTCCACACAACATTGTTTAAGTACATTACGCTTGATAATATATATATATATATATATATATATATATACCGGGCAGAAAATATATGTAATAATAATAACAATATAATAATACTAACAATAACAATAGCTTTATATTGCGTGAACACAATTAATATACTGAGAATTAATACATAAAAAGAAAAAAAGATTTCGAGAATATAGGAACTTAATTCATTAAGTAATTTATAATAATATATGCGCGAAGGGCGGTCTTTAGTAAAGCTATCTGTGACACTCAGATCGGATCTATTGTATCTCGAAGAGAATTAGAAGAAAATAGAAACTTTTGAGAAATAAAACAAACTGATGTATTGTATTTTAAATCATTGCTTAAACGCGGCTCGTTTTGCTTTATGTCTTTCACTTTATTCTTGTGTTTTACATACCGCTTGTTCCGATCCATCAAGATCGAAAGGAAAACGCTCGCCGCAACAATCACGTAGTCGCGAATGTCGATTCGATCGTCTCCTCCCTCGATCTCTTGTCGCTGCCGGTAATGACGATAACGAATCGCTGTAATGGCCAGGCGGCCCGGCGATTCGTTTTCAACATCGACGCCGTTCTCGAATTCGCGCGCTCGTCTGCCACCGCGTCGGGTAGGAACAGCCCTCGGGACGGTTATCGGAGTCGATCATTCAATTTCGCGTTGCAAATTGTCAGCGCCGGAAACTCATATCCGGGCACTTCCGGTTCTGCCTGGCCCCGCCTCCGGGAAGAGGAGGCCGACAGCGATGGGCCCAGGCAGAGGCTGGTTAATGGGGAACACGCGGGAAGAGAGAAGGAGGTGGGTTGGGGGTGGAAAGACTCGGAAGCGAAGAAGAGACGAAAGGAGAGAGAGGAAGAGTCGAAAAGAGGAGGGGGTGGTGAATCGGCGCAGAAGTCAGGGCTGACGACGTGGCTTCATCCTGACGCAGATGAGCGGTGAACTTACTTCCGGTCTATCCGCCAGTTTCTCCCTTCGACCGCTCGAATTTCTCACCTGCATTAAAAAAAAGCGATTATAATATTTGACTTGATAATTGCTTTTTGCTTTTTACTCGATTTAAGGAAAATATTCTCAGTCACTTGACTTTTAATGAAAAATTTCCTAAGTAGATTTATGTTCTTTTTTCTTTCTCTTTTTTTCTGTGTCAATTTCAAATCAATGATAGATCATTATCTTTCGTCACTCCTCGTTGATCATATCGATCAAGAAAAATCGTCGACTACTAATTCCACGTGCGCTACCAAATTTCATTAATCATCGTCTACTTTTTAATAAAATTACACAATACACACGAGCGATTAATTTATTACTAATTTTGAAAAAGAGCCTGTCACCATCTAAATATATTAATTACGAGAAATTAATGCTATTATAATATTTTTCGCCAACAAATTTCGAAAATTTCAACGACCGCGCAAATATAAATTATATTTTTCGCGATACGAGTGACCGTATCGCGCCGGGATTGACATATTTTACACAGCAGCCGTCGACTTATCATCGGCTAGATTACCGCGACGTAATCGCCGGACGAGCGCAGGCGATCACCCCTGTGCGCACCAGCCGAGGGTCCGTGAAAAATAGCTGCGACCTTTCCCGGATAACGAGCAGGTCTTCGTAGCAACACACGGGGGGGACGTGTATTAATCGTTACCGGGCGTCAGCGTCGCTCGCTCGCGGTCTGACCGATTTCATCGTTTATCCCGACACGCACACATTAGCACACGGCGCGGCGCGATCACCAGCGCGAGTGTGTGTATATTCACGTGTTCCATTTACTGCACCGGTGGCATCCACCGTCATGAGCTACCTGCTGCATTCGCGCGAAGGCGAGATTCGCGGACGTCGACATGCAATCGGAGGTAACCAAAAACGGTTGGCTGGCCACGCGGTCGCGCGTTCCCGTTTTTTCAACAAGACAATTCCGCGTCATAAACCAGTCCGCAAAACTGGCTGTTTACCCATCTATATTCCATCTGCTCCGATGTGCTCTCTGTGTGTGTCCGATGAACCGCCCCCGTTCTTTTCCTTCCTCCGTCCCCTCTGATATATTTCTATCCTCTTTCTCTCTTGGTCGCCTCCTCTCGCGATTCAGTCATCCATTCACCCTGTGTCGGGTGGGTGGTTGTGGCGGCGTGGTGGTTTCATCGGCGACGTCTATTGGAAAATTTATTCCAATATTTTCAATTAAAGTTAGACAAAGCCGTTGTTTGATAACGCTACGTGTTTCGCCGCTCTAGTTGCCGAGGTAAAAATAATATAGCACGCGCGAGTGATCAGGAGAGCGGCTTTCACACAGCGAGCGCTGCTGTCGCGCGCGCGAGTGAGGTAAAGCCGATCGTCTGCGCGCTTGGTCGTGCTGGTCGGTGATGGCGCGAGATGGTTCGTTACCGGTGGACGGTGGAACGCACACACGTGTGTGAGGCGGTGTGTGTGGTGTTACGAGGGATGCCACCGCATCGACGAGGTGTGGGTCGACGAAGCGAGCTTGAAGGGTTGGCCGGGGGGAGACAATACGCGATTCCGCACGAGTACCGCAGAACGAGTTCGCGTCTGGCATTTCGCCCGATCTGCCCTGGCGCAATTACGTTTCCCTTAATGCTGGGAAACTGATCAACCCAGAGCACAACCTAGTTGTAAGAAAACATATGACCTGCATGTTTTTATATTTCACCGATACGGGACTCGGTGAAGAGTGGTTTATATATGTATCGAATATTTCTCGGGTTTATTTATCGAGAGCGCTTCAATCCAAGATATTTGATATCGATATTTAACGGATATAGCCGATATTTATTGTAAAATACATTTGCCGTGTGTGTTTGAACATTTATTTGTTTTTAAGAAATATACTTCTCTCTCTCTCTCTCTCTTTCTCTTCGCACATGCGGTTTGTGTGACTTCAAAATCCAAAGCTCGAAATTCAAGAATATTGCTATATTGTTTCTTAAAAACATGTGCGCGACAAAATATATACGTATTATACATTATTGCTATTTTCAGTTTGCGAATAGTGACGAATATTGATATTAAAAGTGCATCGAGTTATTCGAGTAACATTTACGTACATATTACAGCAAATTTTCTTCAAAACATTTAATACCACGTCAACATCATTGCTATCGCTTCAGCGAATGTAATTTTGTCATATGTGCTATTACTGTTAATAATAACATTATTATTACATGTCATTATATAACTACATCATTGAATGTGAAATTATTTTCGCGAAAGCGAAGTGAGAGGTTTCTGTTTTTTTTCACACAAAAAGCACCGAAAAATAACGACTTTTTTTTAAATATCTACGCATATTGAGGATACATTTAATTCCCGATGTTCCAATACAATCGAATGTGTTTCTCTTTAATGCACGGCGAGAAAAAGAGCCACTAGTAATGCAACTAGCTGCCTACGCGGTATGCGATAATTACATGCTCGGCAGCGGGACAGCCGCAAATGTCACGTGCTTGTCACGAGCTATCGCAGCTTCCTGTTGGCACGCATACGCGCAAAAGGGGGACAAAGAAGACAGACGAGAGTCAGAAACTGAACAGTGTTGAAACATAATGCGACACACTATTTGCTCGTGTAATATATACAAAAAGGGAAATTTATTCTGACTCGCAACGTCACACTGTTGAAAACTTATTTGCCTTAAATGCTTGACACCAAAGTGCGTATTAATAGAAATAGTTAAAAACAGTTGACTCGGTATAAATATCGTTTTTTACGAAGAAAAGTACAGAAATTATGAACAGAAAAGCCTTACATGTATTTTTTCAATTTATATGTTATATTACATTTTACTTTTTTCTCTTTCTTCCTCTTTCTCTAAAAATCCAGTCGTAATCCTCTTTCGCCTTTAAAACGTGAAAAAGGTTCGCGAAAAACGCGGCCAAGAATAATAAAACCCAACTCGCCTCTTATTTCGGATGGAAATGCAGGTTGCAGGTGCATTCTCGGGATTCGCTCCAGCGCGGTACGTCTCGGGAGTCGAAAATCGATCCGGCTCGCTCGGACGCATCGTGGAGACGGCGACGTCTCGTCGACGGACTCGGGATGATCCTTAATAACGCGAAATACTGCGCGCCGAAGAGAACGACGGGAAAGAAAAAGATCGGCAGTCGTTGTCGTCGAAATACGTAGTACAGGGCATGCAAAAGGTCGAGAGGGAAGAGGGTCGGGAGGACGAGCCGAACACGAAGGATATATCGCGAACTGAAGGAAAGGGACGAACCGATGAAATAATAGGGCTCTCGCTATTGCCGAGAGCCGCGGTATTGTGCGAGGCTGCAGCAGGTCGGGGGCTCAATGGAAACGGATGAATGCCGGGCAGAGCGCGCGTGTGGTGCACGAGGGCGCGCTCTCTTTCTCTTTCTCTCTCTCTCTCGTCTCGCCAAAAAGCCAAGTCCCACTCCGGCTTTAATACTATGCCCGGTGTCCACCACTTTGCCGTTCCTGTTTGTAATTGAAAAATCCGCTGGCCGCTTTCTCGTCGGATTCTCTTTTTTCCTCGGCCGATCATCCCGCTGCCGATTCTTTTTCTCCGCGCCCTTCTCCCGTTTGTGTTCGCGATGTCGCGGTTTTGGCTTGTAATGGAATCGAAAGAAATGGCCTCTCGTACGTATCTACACGGTTCGCGTATTCTGCGCGATATATTTGAGACTGCTTCTACACTCGCTTGTGTTAACTCGCGTTTTAACTCTTACGTAGAGTTTAGTTGGAATCGAGAAAAAATTTTTTTTTTTTTTTTTTTTTTTTTTTTATCGAAGAGGGTATAATAACAGCTCTTGCGGTCAGCGATCTTTTTGCGCAGTACGCTCTCGGAGCGCTCGCTCTCTTGAGCACGAAAATCTTTTCCCCGTCAACACTCTTGACTCCGAGAGATTAAAACATCGACGGGAAATTAAAACAAGAATAAACGTTATCAATTTTTTTGTCCATTCGCCTTCTCATCTTGATCCGCAAAAATGGTTCAATTTCGCGTTTCCGGGCAACGGAATATTGTGACATCTCTCTGTCGAGAGATATAGAAAACAAAACAAAAAAAATCAAACTACAAATTGCTCCGAAACTCCATGAAACTCCATCAAACGAAGTGCGCGAGCAATGTGGGCTACCCGGTTCTTGACTGTATCGGATTTTACCCGCGACAATTTTGACACTTTTGCCCTGTTTTTGCGCGGCGATCGTGCTCCGTGACGCGCGACGACGGCGGCGGCGGCGGACGGTGCCGCGTCAACGCGCAAAAATTCTCCCGACCGCTATTTGGCACCGACGATTTCGTCGGACAGGTGCGCACCATTTGTGACGCGTTTAAACGAGTCTCGGGACCGCCCGTGCATCGCGAATTCGCGCGACGCTGTCCGATTTCGCATCGCTATTCATACGTGAGTATTGAGCGGCATTCGTGCGGAAGGACCGTACGGCGCGAGGGTGTGAGGGAGACGACGAAAGAGAGGAAGAGAGAGAGAGAGAGGGAGAAGCAGAAAGCGGACGCGAGTAGTGATGGCCCTCGAACCGATGCATGCTCGCAATATTCGATCGAACCGGAGCACACACGCGTCGTGGGAGGAGGATCGAAAGGTGCTCCCTTCGATCGGGAACGGAAGCGGAGCGAATCCACAATTTGTAATCCTCATTTTAAATGCATTGTCCATAAAATGCCCCCGTCCCTCCTCCGATATACATTCTGAACCAGTTTTGAGCCGTGCGCTTTTTATCGGGGACGCGTTTCGCTCACGCGCGCTCGCGTATTATATGACGCTTATATTAATATCGCGCGAGCCTGTTCGAGTTATATAGAGCGAAAAGTCGAGATTAGCTCTTTGTGTCGTCTATATCTGTATACTGCACGCGCTTATGTGATCGAATCAATTTAAAAATTCGCGACATACAGTGTAAGTGTTTGATGTGCGATTCGAAGAATTTGTTTTTCCGCGAAACGTGTCGGCGCCATCGCTACGTGCGGGTCACGCGCTTGTTCGGACCATTCGCAAGGTAATAGACAATCATCATTACGCCCTCGGCCCTCGTTATTATGCCGCATACGCGCCGATACGTTATAATTTCCGATAGCTCTGGCAACCAGTCGCTCGTCATTTCGGGCGTCAAACGTTGGTGACGCGCGCGCGAAAGACGCCCGTTTCTGTCGGCGCGTTAATGGCTAATACGTGACGCGTTTCTAATTAACGAAGTCGGGAAACGAGCGGGAGACGACGAGAAGAGAGAAACGGCCGTGTTATCGTCGACATATACACGTATAAACGAAGGAAAAAAAGGAAAATATATTGCGCGGTTTTAAGGGAAAAGGTAAAGTAAGCATGTGTATAAAAGATATTACAAACACAATTAAACAATACGTTTTTAAAAAGTTTTACCGTAACGTAAAATTGTTTTGTAATCTTCGTTACTTAGGGATGTTAATTATAAGAAAATATATATTGGAAAAAATAAACATGCAGAAAAGTGGAAAACTGCATAAATATATATATATATATATATATTTGCGTTAATAAAAATATAAACATTGCTATAAATTATGATTTGAATAAACTTTACTCCTTTGTCGAGTTTCGCAAGTTTAGTTTTCCGTGAAAGAATATTAAAGATATTTTAATGTTTTAGAAAGCATTAATACTCCCACACACATAGATAGATATTTATTGCCAAGTAATTTGTGAGTAAAAAATTCATATTACTGTTACATTTTTCACTGTCCCACTTGTATGCGGAGAGAGAAAGTAGCTTATGTAGAAAATATCACGAGAGTATATGCGGGCGGTTTAAGTCGTCCGTTAATGTGTAATGGCAGAATCTTTTTCTATTTCAGGAAAAAGCTTTTTTACACGTAACGCAGTTAAAATTACTGAATTGTGAAGAAAAATATGTCTGAATAGTCGAATTAAGTGAAAATAAATATTTACGAGCGCAATAGAGACTGTTATCTCGTGTTATAAGATAGTATCTTAATAAATTCTAATTACTCACACTGCGTATCTTTGTGCACTTGTGATAAAAAACAAAAGTAACAAACGTAGAAAGAACAGGAGAAAAATATCTCGACAGTTTTAAAAACTTCCCTCTTTTTTTACGAGCTTGCAAGTCGACTTTGCAGTTGAAGACAAGCCGCGGCTAGCACGCAATAGGCAATAATCTCGGTCATCGTGGAAACACGACGACATGCCGCTTTACTGTAACGCGACGCGACGTTACAGTTTTATTCCGGCGCTCGTCGGAAAACCGCAATAGCGGTGTCGCAAAAAATCGTAAAAAGATTTTCGTCACGCAATGTATTACAACACAGTGGTCTCGAAACGGGGAATTCCCGGGAGCCATTTTCGAGAGGATGTCTGGGGCTCTGCGCTGCCGCAGACTTACGCGCGCCCCGGAGTTTCCGCGCCCGTGTACGTATATGCGTGGCAAATCGGGTGCACACGGCGCGGGTGCGTCGGCTCGAGTAAACTGGTAATACTAATCCAAGTGGTAATACTTAATAGCAGCCCGGAGCAGTGCCCGGGCCAAGTCCTCCTAAGTGAATTAACCTCGAGTTAATTTCAAGTTAAGGAAACCCCTAAGCAGACCTCGAGTAATCCTCGCTACTTCGTTAAATCGGGCCGTTCGCTCTCTCCCCCCTCCTTCTATCCCTCTTTCTCGAGCATCCGTTCGCGTACGTTTACGTCGTATAAGCTAATCAGAAAGAGAGAGAGAGAAAGAGAGAGAGGGGGAGAGAGACATTGGCCGTTGAAGATCTTGTGGGATTCTGTGCGGCGATCTTTGACAACGTGTAGCGCTTTGACCTCAGCACAAAAAGGCGAAAGTATATATATATGTATAAAAGAATCCGCAAAAGTTGCAACGAAGATTGGGAAAAAAGAGCAAAACTTAATTAATTGGAGGCAAAAGTGCATTGAAAGTTTTTGTTTTACTTTGCAGAATTCTCCCGGAGGCAACTAAAATTTTGTTTATAGCTAATGGAGTTATGGGTTTGTCCCCCTTTTTCCCTGTGAGAGTTTGTTCTGTTAAATAAAATAAAAAAAAAAAAAGAACAACTTTAAATACATTTTTCCCTCGAAAGAGCGCAGCGTTTCGGCTTGTGCCGCTTCTTTTTTTTTTGTTTTTAATTTTTAACTCGCTTAACTTTCGCTCGGTAACGAAGGGCAACATTTATTTACTTTAAGGACGAGCTTACCTAGTTTTGAGAGAGAAGAAGCTGCTTATATTAATCCGAGATCCTGAAATCACGATTCTCTCTCGAGCGTTCCTAAAGTCGTATTATCGAACAAGTTACGAGCTGCGTAAAGCGTTTTAGTATAAGTTGTACAGTATAATCGTGACGATAATGGATATTGTATATTTACCACGTTGCGATGTTTAATAATTAAGTCTCGCAAAACAATTATAACTTATTACATTGCGATATTGGCAGATTATTTATCAATATGTATGTAATTACCATTAAAAATGATACTCGTATCATTCCGAATCGAATCGAAGCTAAATGGCACTTGTGACTGTTGTTGTTGCAATTCCCGGAAAAAGCTTTTCATCATAGAGATACTATGTTATTATTTTTATTTGTTTGTTTTATTTTCTTTCCACATATACGTTTTGCATTTACAAGAGAAAAAAAGGTGAAAAGTCACAAGTTTTTGTTTTTGTGCTTAATTATTAAACATTCGCAGCGGCGCGCGATTCCATCGAATACGAACAACGATCTTGTGTCGACGAAATATTGTTACCAAAAAAAAAAAAAAACAACAAAACAAAAAAAATACTTTGTGTCCATTGTATTTTAAATAATGAATTCTCTTGATTATTATTCTTTTTCGCTCGGAAAAAAATGTTTATCATGTATTTTGTTCTGCTCTTGTTAGTTACGGCATTTCATATTTTCTCTTACGCACATACACACATATGCGTACGCACACACACGGAAAACAATGTATTTATATGATACAGAAGCGTTATTCGATTTATTTTATTCGCGATATGATATATTACTTGCCTCGTTTCGCACGACGGATACGCGTCGATGTTTCACGCGTTGCGATTTTGTTGAAGGTCCTGCGGTTTTTGACGCTGCGTATATGATACATTTCCGCCACGCGCGAGCAAAACACGAAAAGAGATGCACCACTCAGCAAGCTGACTTGACACACCGTCGACGTGGTTGCAGATCGTGCAGGTTTCGTCGACAACGAACCAAGTTCTAAAAACGGCTCGCCTGTCACGAAACCCGGACGTCTGCGTCCATTCGTTTGATTCTCCTTCCTTGGTGCTTCTTGATCCTCGGTTCCCAATCTACATAACACGGGCGGCACGTGTTTAAGTGTGTGGTTTTTGTTTAAATTTGATTTTTAAAATTTTTAATTACGATGTAACAATGCGTTAATTCTATGCGTTTAAATCGCATTGTTACGGCCGGGGCCGAACACCTGCCCCGGCACAAAAACGCGGCGCTTT
>QVOA01009538.1:0-18295 GCA_014825685.1 Pseudomyrmex cubaensis | reverse complement strand
ATTTATGTAATATCAGTCTATAAATTTTTTTTTGTTTTTCTTGAATTCTTATGTTCCTCTTAGTTCATTACTATATTCTCTTTTTTTCTAGAGAAGCGTTTTCCATTCCGATTATTAGTTTTCACAAAAATTTTGAATTACAAAATAATGATAAAACAGGACGGTCCAGCATCCTCTTAAGCACTTTCAGCGAGCGACCATTTAAATTACGATAAGGAATTTGATAAATCAATACGAATAATTAGAAAAAGATAGTAGCAGAAGTGACAAGAAGTGTATTAATTTTTGAACATTTTGTTTTAACGTATGCAAAATATCAGAGAGCACATTTATATCGTCACTCCTTACGTAATTCCGTAACTTCAAAACGCAAATTTTAAAGGAGAGTAGGCTTAGTCAAAGGCTTATAGTTAAAGGCTTAAAACTTCATATGTTTTCTTAGTTAAGAAATTCTTTCGGTTTCAAATTTTTATCTTACTTATGGATATTTTTTTGTAATATTTGATGACTATGAAATACATGACTTTCCAAGTGTCACTATGCAATAAACTGAAAATCTCGTGACACTTATGTAATTATACGTAGGGAGTGACGATATAAACTTTCTTTTGAAAGAGAAGTATCATATAGGAACGATTACACAGATCCACAAAGAAAACTTTTTTCTGAATTTGAAATGGAAAACATGTTTTCTTACGTATTTTACGTGCTGAATCCAAATCTGAAGTCAAAATAGAGGGTTTCCCAAATCGATCTTCTTTAAATTGCGTTTAATCATCAGAAAATCCTGGAAACCAGGAAAAAACATTCAGATAATCTCGATAGAGTGAGCCTTTCGTTGTTAAGTAAACCAAATACCCAAGCTCACTACACTGAGACAGGCGAACAAGTGAGCCTTCTATTTTCAAGTAAACTACCCCAAGCCAGTTACAACCGAAACAGGCGATCGAGTAGGCCTTTCGTTGTCAAGTAACTCAAGTATCCCAAGTCAGCTACACCGGAGGCAGAAGATAGTGGGCCTTTTGTCGTCAAGTAAACCACTTAACTCAAACTTTATTTGTGTAAGTAGTTTATTTAATGTTTTGCTACGTACTCTTTTATCCTCGAAAGATCTGCGTAAGGGATTTCTTTTAAGTTTGTTTCTTTTTGGAGTTATGTCTCTCCTTAACGTCCAGAAGTCCGCCACCATATTTATGTCCATCGTCGAAAGGCTCACTTTAACGAGATTATCTGAATGCTTTTCCCTGGTTTCCAGGATTTTCTGATGATTAAACGCAATTTAAAGAAGATCGATCTGGGAAACCCTCTATTTTGACTTCAAATTTGGATTCAACATCTTAAAATACGTAAACATGTTTCCCATATCGAGTTCAGAAAATTTTTGTTTTGTGGGCCTGTGTTATTAAATGATAAAGAAAGTTTAATTGATTCTCCTTAGAGTTATTAAATATTTTTCAACATTCCACTTCTACGATTTATCTACGATTTATCATTATCTACGATTTATTCAAACTGATTTGGAGGCCCGATTCAGTTCGCTTTTTGATCGATAAACTCGACTTGAAAGAGACCAGCCCGGAGAAATCCGACGGTGTAAATTCGAACTCGAGACCTCCCACTCGCAGTCCTCGCACTCAGACCGCGAGATCACTGGGCCGGTCTAGGAACGATTATTATCTTAATCTAATACTGAGCTTAATGCTACTTATAAAATCGTTAAACCAAAACTTGTCTTAGCAGAAAAAGTAATTATGTGAATTTATTAGTTTGTCACAAGCATCAAGATGACATCTTTTTGATGCATCAAGATGACATCTTTTCATACAGTTAACATGAGAAAAAGAGACAAGTCATGTTTATCTCCGTAAATTGTGTCTTCGCGCGCGTCATTATTTTATCTTATTTTATGAATAATTCATGACAACGGCGAAATACCCGTCCGTTTGAGAGTTGCCGATGTGCATCAAGAACAACACAACCAACGCTTTTAATATAAACTAAACAAAATATTATTCCACGCACGTATTTCCACCGAGGAAATTATTATAGATTATATGTCAACCTTTCACGATACACAGATTTATTATTACGTCGTCTTGTTTTGAAAGCGATGCAAGAATCGAGAAGTTTTTAAGAGCGATGGAGTATGATTCTCCTTTGTCTCTTTTAAATTATATATATGTAGATTTAAACTGAATGAAGAGCAAATTTATTGTCACTGTAAACTATTTTCTGTGTTTGCCGCCGATGTATTGTTTCACGTTTGTTTAGCACGTGATGTGAAATTGCGAAGCATTCATAATGTAGAAGCACAGACGAAAGTGGGTCAAAGGTCACGCGGAAAATCGATCTAGATTATTCGATGAAACAATTTTTGACGTTCGGCAAAAATTTATTGCGTACGCGACGAGAAACAGAAAGACATCACCGTGTGTTCATCGCACAATCATAAATAATGCTGCGTATAATAAAATGTAGGAAGCAGCGGGAATGATACGGCATTCAGAATTTTCAGACAAATACTTATGCAATTTTTTTGTGATAAATTTTCCAATCAAATAAAACTAGAATAAATAAAAAATGTTCAATTAAATATAAAATATTATACAGACATATTCCGCATGTATAACAGCTACAAATGAAAGCGGTAACATATTTAACCAAACGTGCGCGAGCGCGCGCGCAAAGCAAATCGTGATAGTTTTGTATCATGTAGTTGTTGATGCAGGCAAACCGTTTTTATCGATAATTTTATTTTACCAAAAACAATAAGATATATCATCACAAAAAACTAGATACGCGAAAAAAAGAAAAATTTTTCGAAACTGTGCAAGTAGCAAATGTACCGTGCGTGCAGGTTTTTTGTACGCGCGCAGAATCCATAATTTGAATCGCCGAGAATTTGCTTTCGTGTAGAAGTGTAATCGTCGCGCCGTGGTAATATTTTACAGAAAAACGAAGAAAGCGGTGGCTTGAATATGAACGACATAAATTCGTAAAAACTGCCGCAAAGAGAATCTGAATCAATCATAATAGCGTCACATGTTTGATGTAATGCGTTATTGTTACGTGATTACATGAAATTCTCTGTCAGTACTTAGAAAATATAATTACTTATTTAAAGAAACTTAAAAAAACGATGTACTTTATTTTAAAAATTACAGTACTGTAATTTCTCGTTATATAATTTATATTTGACAAAATTTTTCGAACAAAATGTCATGTCGTGCAAGATTAGTATTTTCCAGAACAATTTAATGTTTTCACATGTCGTTCAAAACAATATTTTTTTAAGAGGATTCTAAAGTAGATCTGTTTTATTGATACAACTGAATTTGTTGAGATCATTAATCTTTTTTTTGGCTGTGTAGATTGATAAATTCTCTTCTACAATTAAAGTACATACAATAAGGGATCTGAGACGTCCAAATTTATATAAAAAAATTTTTTTTATGTTTTTTAAACTTTAATTTTTTTCATTTTGTTATATAAATTTGGACGTCCCGGATTCCTTATTGTATGTACTTTAATTGTAGAAAAGGATTTATCAATCCACACAGCTAAACAAAAGATTAGTGTGCGCAAAAAATTCAGTTTTATCGATAAAACAGACCCACTTTAGGATCCCCTTAACATCGATCAGTATTTCAAGTGAATTTTCGTGAAAGCGCAATATATATTTGTTTGCATAAGAATTCGTCAGTTGTATGATTTTCAAGAATCTGTTTTTAGAAACAGATCCTTGCGAATGTAACAAAAAAAAGATAAGAGACTTAAGTCATTATTTATAGTAAGATTGACAATAATACTAGTAGCTGAGAATAAGTGTAAAACCAAATACAAATCATTTGTATCATTCTAAGAAACATAGTATAATACATATCGTGTGAAAGTCGCGCTTTTATTTCCAATTCTATTCGACTAAGACTATGAGTTATTATCGATTCCGCAGCTGCGATTGGATATTTAAGCTCCGACTTAAAGTATAACGAACGGCTCGACGAACAAAAAAAACGAAACGCAATTTGTTACCGGCTGTGTATATAAGGAAAGATTTGGAAAAGATTGAGAGCTTAACTCTATATCCGTTCAAATGTAACACGAAGCACGCGCGTTTCTGATTATTCTTCTTTCTTTTCCCCTCACTCTCTCCCTCTCCCTCTATCTCTATTCATATAACTACATAAAATACATCTTTTGACCAAGAGAAAACAGACTTATAAATGCATAGCGTATAAAGACAATAAACATATAGCTAAACATACTAATTAGTGCTGTAAAATCTACAATCACCCAATAACAAATTGCGACGCTCGCATTAGTCTCGACGAATCTCGCGAATATTAGCCAGTTACTTTCACGTTTGAGGTAGCATATATATCCCACGGCCGATTTGTTAAACTACACTTATCTACAAGACAAACTCATCGCCAGATAAGGAGAAGCAGTCCTGAGGGAGAATGTGTGTGCCGAAATATATTGCGCGCATTTGACGATAACACCGCCTTCCTTCCCTCGCTCGCTCTTTCTCTCTCTCTCGTTTGTGGAGAAACGTACCGGTTGTTACCGCGCACGTGCACACGTCTGGGCCGAGAGAAGAAAACGAGATAGTCGAGGTGCCATTGCAAGTGAGCTTTGAAACTCGGCTAATCTCCAGACTCTAAGTACTATTCCGCTGCGGAACACTATTGAAACTTACTCTCTCCGCGGCGGGCGTACCCGGGACCAGAAGCGAAATTGTTCATGATTTCGTGCACCGTGCGTCGTGCTGTTCAAGTACCGTTCAAGCACCGAGAAAGAGCTTCCGAATAAGTAATCGATTCTCCTGAGTTTATATATGTTCTTCCGCACATCTCCCGACGTACAGAAAGCGCGCGTATATCTAACAAATACAAACAACAGAAATGAGATACGTGTATAGAAAAGCCAATTTTATCGGATAATTCCAAGCCGCGGATAATTCCAATAAACAGCATCTTGATAATTCGCGTTCTTCATATGTGTAAGTATTGCTTTCTACAACATATATTTACACTTATTGACAAGTTTTTAAAAAAAAAAAAAAAAAAAAAAAAGTAGAACGTTGCGCTTCTTCTCACTTGTCAAGATAGAAGAAGACGCGCATACATACGCGCGCTTATGTATAAAGGAATACAAACTCCCTGCAGTTGAATTTCCGCCGATTAATTCGATGTGCGATGACATTAAACATTTTTTTATTGATTCTTTGAAAATAAAGTTGGAGTGCGTGTATTACATTATATTGTCTATGTCGCTGCGTACTGCGGATTGCGACTTTCCGAGTCTCGAAAATAATATTCTGAATACGACGTTATCGTCAACCACTTTTTTATTTGACCGGGCTGTATTAGATATTCGTGTAGAATGATCGCGACGAACTGCACGAATACGCAGCAGGAGCGATAGGCAATGACACGTGTGTGTGTGCGCACTGAGTGCAGATGGCAGCAACATACTACATGCAGCGACGTGCGATCTAGATACGGTACGTGCATAGATACACACGTTGATTTGTATTCCGCGATGCGAATATCTTCTGAATCATATAAGAACATTACGTATTTTAATAATCACCACGTCGTGCTCTCCAAAAATATACGTGCGGCAACTTTTGAACAACTTGTGATAAAGTTGCGGAATTTTGTATATTTTTACATATCGAGACACATAAAAGAGCATACATTGTAAACTCTCTGCGATATATCTTTTCATATGATAAAGAAAAAAATGTTAATATTGCTATTTATTAAAGCAAAATAATCATACGATTATATATTTCTTTGCGGACAGACATAGGTCTTCCAGACCTACTCAAAAATTGCGCATCGGCGTCTCTAGTTACAATTAGAGTTTTTAAAATTTTTAAATTTGTTTTTTTCTTTAATCGACGCAGAATCGTTAAGATTTTTGATTCAAAAACTAAAAAAAACAAAATTGAAAAAAATATTGATTTTTTGTAGAGATATTAAATTTTAAAGTCGCGTGGATCTCACAGACCCAGTCTGTCCAACTATTCGTAATTTTTAAGATCTGTCTACAAAGGAAAGGAAGGAATATATGTATATATAAATTATATGAATACTTTTACTCAAATTATATATTCTTGTGTGCAAATAATTTCTACTTGCGCGATGCAATATTAGCGCGACGCGTTTCTCAATGACAAAACATTATTATTAAACTCAGTGTGATCACAATAACGCGTTCGCGCATCCCTTGTGACACCCGATATCTTTCCCGATGGTTTATCGCGCATCGCCCGGTGCTGCGTCGAAAATTGCGGCGTGCAACCCCGAAGATAAACGGCAGTGCAAGGCGCGTGGGGTGCACGATCATGCACAAGCTATTTATATTCGAGTCCGCACGTGCACCACGAACCGGCAATATTGGCTGTTTTCTCGATCGAAGGGAAGGCATAGTCAGAGGTACATCGAAACCAGGCGCAACGCCGACCAACAATACGGATTTCGGAAATTAAAAGCTTCCCGTTTCGCATACGACACTAGGGGTCATTCTCTTTTCGGGACGGTTGTGTTTTATCTTCCCCCGTTGACCCTCGCCATTCTCGAATTAAAACAAGTTGCAAAACAATATTGGAGATAAATAAAATAATTACTAATTATCTTTATGTATATAAGCGTATATCGTGTGCTCTCTGTAACACACATGTGACTATATATAATATAATAAAAAAATCTCTAACTACTTTTCTCAACAATAGAAAATAATTTGTAATTAAAGAAATTGAAAGACACAATCTCAATGTATGCTGTATGTACGTAGCATTCTCTATTTATAGTCTATTTATACAATTAAGCAAATAATGTGTGAACGTCGATCTGTGACGTTAATTGATGCGCGTGACTTATCTGCGGTAACATCGGGGCTTTGGAATTCGCAGATACTTTTATCCACTGATGTGTGTACGCTATATATTTCGTACATCGATACAAATATATCCACAAATCGCAGTATTGAAGTAACTTTGCGTTCACACGTACATGGTTATACATATGTATATATGTATGAATACGCAATGTGTATAATTAATTTTGTTTTTTAAATTGATATGCTCTTAATTAAACAATTATTTTAAGAAATATAAATTTTTCTCAACCAACTATATACATAAAGACTACAAATAAATTATAAAATAAATATTATAAAATAAATATTGTATATTTTATATAAAGTAAATTATAAAATAAATATTGTATATTTTATGTAAAAAAGATACGAGACCTCGAAAGTTTGTTTGAACATTAAAGCTTCAAGGAAAAAAATAAAGCCCGTAGAGAAAGTAATTAAACATGACACTTACGACGTCGATTATTTGCATGAGCGTGAGGCCAAAGTTCAGCACGAGGGGTTCGGACTCGTTGCCCACCGGTCGCTCCAGAACGTTGTATGTGTCCAGCAGATCGTTCAGCAGCCGCTTCTCGTGGTAACCGCCACTTACCAGCCCTGCCCAATCACAATCAGCAGTCAGTGAGAAGTCGCGCGCAATTAGTCGCGACGATCTCCCTCGTCCGATCACCGACGTCGCATCGCCTCGCTTCAGATGGAAAAAAACGTAAAAAATGGGAGCGGGATCTCTCTCTCTCTCTCTCTCTCTCTCTCTCTCTCTCTCTCTCTCTCTCTCTCTCTCTCTCTCTGTCGTTTATCTTCTTAAAGTTGCGAACCTAGACCTACTCTATCTACTCTGTCCACCTCAGTATTCCTGTACCCTAGTCCGAAGTTCTTAGAACTATTTTTCGCGAATGCATAACTTTGCGAGTACTTTTTCCTTCTCTCTATCTTTCCCCCTTTTCTTCTCTTTCTCTCTTTTTCTCTCTCTCTCCCTCTTTTTTCTCATTTCTTCGCTGCTTGCTGTCTCTTTTCTTACAGGAATAAATCTCGCTTTTTTCCTCTTTACCTGCTTTCTACCATTACAACCTGCAGTTTATCTTTCTTGAATAAATCACTCCTTTTGTCTTTCTTTCTTTAGACTATGCCACTATTATACTTTTTATTATACGGGCTTTTCCTCTTTGTTTGCTCTTGTTCCTTCTCCCCTCTTTGTTCTGTTTATCTATAACTGTAACATTCCCTCTCTCTCTTTTTTTCTTTATACCTCATTACGCGACTAGCAGAGCATTTTGTTCAGATGTGCTACAGATTTGTGGTTTGTCGTAAAGTTTACTACCTTTCGAGTAATTTGTTGTTTGCGCTACTCTTGCAAAACTTTTCCATTTTATGTGTTTATTATGCAAACTACATAGCTTTTGATGTGCTTTATTTCACTATCGTAGGTAATAAATAAAAACTAAATTTGTTTATTACTAGTAAACTGTAACAGAAATAATAAAAATGTAAACTTTAGATGTGATCATTGCGTTCAAAACAAGCAATAGAAATAGGAACTTTGGATGCGATGCTGAAACTTCTTTCGCTAATTGTTACGAGCAACGTAATCAAATACAATAAATAAATGCTCAATTGGTAAAACATATTTGAACATCTAAATAGCTTTCTGTCTCTCGAAATATCGAAGATCTACTTGACTAAAGTTTCGTATTGAAGACAGAAGTTATATCGATACTTATCGACATTTAGCTAAATAAGATATCGAGTTGATCCATCTTAAAGCCGAACAAGTATTCACACAAGCGTTAATCTCACATCAATCACAATTCAAGCAAAGAAACGATGTCGTCGAAATAAACGTTTTACAAATACAAGTAGTAGATACAAACACATAAAAATTAAACATAAAAAGTAAATTTGTTTATGTATTGCGAACACTGCCAAAATCTCACGTAACAAAGTGCATTCTTTCTTATTTTAGTATCTGTTTACGAATAAAGAGAAAACGCGGTGTGTGTGTGTGTGTGTATATTTGTGTAATAAGAGCAATTCAAAGCAATGTAATTAATGCAAAGTCCTTTTCTCATTGTCAAATTCCATTGGCAACTTCCAAGCTCGTTGCACTTTGTGTTTGTGTCGTTAGTACATCGCGTTTCTACCAAAGAACGAGGAAAAGAGTTCGCATGCGTTTGTCCACGCATTCGCTGCTGCCCACGCAAATCTGAACAAAGACACAAGGATGCGAATTTAAGCGCCGAGAGGTAAATCCGCAGATAGTATTCACGAATTAAAACAAAAAGTAATTTATGTAATTAAAGCGCGAACATTTTCGCTACATAAATTCCTTTTATAACGAGTGCGATAACGCGGCGATAACATTTGTGCAGCAAAATCTGTTTACATTTGCTGCAATCTCTGGCCGGAAAAAGCTTGTTTTGCTTTAAAATAAAAGTGTAATATACCATTTTCAGAGATTAGAAAAAACTGTGCGTGATAAACAATGAAAATAAAATGGAATGTTACTTACAAAAAATTTGGCGAATTCTTTTATTTAACTCTTTAACAATACACACACATATCTGAACGCGAAGTATTAAATATAAGTGTTTCATCTCTTTCTGACTGACGGCATCTCTTTGCATTCTCTCGCGGAATGATGAAAAATGTACAGTGTCAGTTTCTTTCCAGCTCTTTCGAGAAAAATTCTCGTTATCTGCGCATCGTTCCATTTCTGTCGCGCATGCTACGAAAATGCCACAGTGCAAGCCAAATTGTAAAACTTAGACATACGGCATCCTTGGGAAATACGGCAGATAATTGAATTCATGAATGCTAAAGAAAGAAAGAAAGAGAGAGTAAGAGAAATGTGATTTCACGTGACTTCACAGAGAGACGACCGAGTAAATTTGGCCCTCAAGTTTATTGCACAACGAAGAACAAGACTGTACCAAATAAATATAAAAAATATGACAAAAGAAAAATGACACGAGAAAAATGTACTTGTATATTTTTACTAAATGGCAAGAGTGTGTACCATTTAGTTTTATCTTCATCCTTTTTTTCTTACAAAAATAAATAATATCTGCATTAACAGGATGCAAAAACATTCGTGCGCAAAGTGTAAGCAATTAAGACATTTTAATAGAAGAAAAATATTTCGAAACATTTTTTTTTTTTTTTTTTTTTTTTTTGACAAAAACAAGCAGTCTCTAACTTTAACATCTCGATATTTCTTGTTCGCGAGTTTTGTCTGCGGTGTAACAATAACAGTTTATCTTTCGGTAAGTAAAACTTTTAAGTTTTATATTCGCACGAAAATCCGCGGTTACGGTCCCGCAGCGCATTTTATTCCGTTCTTCACAAAAGATCGGACGCCGAGGTTTATGACGCCGAGCGCGCATGAAACAAAGAAAGGAATCGCTGACACGCCCGGACGTTGTATAATCTTACCTCAGAGAACGAATTTCAACCGATAGAAATGATCATTGCGAAGATTTTCGTCGATGAATATGTAAAACATCGTGTCCCGATACAGCAAACCGCGACGCCATAAAAAGATAATTTTATATATTACAGTTAAGATATCAATCTTATATATATTATAGGTTTTAAGATCGCTTATCTTAAATGATCTCATTTTTCTCTAAATATTAGAATTTCATATTAAGGAAAGAGAGCACAAAGTAGTTTACACAGAATTATAGCAAATGAGAGACTAAAGTTGTGGTCGAACACCTGAGAAGAAGAAACCAAAGAACCGACAACTTATCTCCATCTAAAAGAAACTGTGTAAATGTTGTTTTGTATTCCAGCGCGCGCAAAACTTCATAAAAATTCACACAAAAGACATTAATAAGGTTTCTGTATATGGAAACTGAAGATCCTTACGGACGACTTCCACGCAATTTTTATCAAGATTTGAATTGTGATAAGTGCGAAACTCAGTATTCCTCCGGGCGTAAATAAAGATCATGTCGGAAGCCGTGCCAAGATTATCAGATGAAAAATCTGAAAAATGGATTCGGCAAACACACATACACATATAAATAGTTATTTGCCGAAATGTTATTCATAAAAATGTTACATTTGTTTGAAACGCCTCATTACACACGACTCGCCATACAAATTGTCTGAAAAATGTTGCACAAAGCCGAAGTGTGAAATGGATTGAGTCAATCTGAATAGAGGTCATTTAGCATTTTGCAAAATTTGCAATATTTATTGAATTATTAATTAGTTAAGACGATGCTGAACTGTCTTGTTTTACTTACATTTCTTATTTTCGTTCTTATTCTGCATTCATTGATCGGAATGAAAATTGCTTCTTTAGAAAGAAAATATGCTAAAAAAATGGAAAACTCAAGAAAAGTGCAAGAAAATCGAAAAAAAGCTTATGGGTACTGAGTAGACTACATGTTCACTTCGTATACAAAATTGGCAGAATCTAAACAAAAGTTTAAAGTTTTTATTCTACAGACATAGACGAATATTTTGAGCATTTCAGAAAAAGACTTTGATTCTCAAAGAACAAGAGTACGGAAAAAAAATTAGTGCAGTTTTAGCAGAACTGCCGGAAAGACACATACGTCTAATCTTGTCTCTATTACGTCATCTATCCTTGTCTTGGTCCGACTAGAGGGCGCTACCTACTAGACAGCGTAGCGACTGAGCGGTTGTCAAATCGAGTTTGACTATCGTTCAACATCCTCGAGCCAATGAACGCGTGGGAAGCGACGGTCCGAACTTTGCAGACATGTATGATTTTTACTTGTGAAAATCAGCTGATCGCAAGAAGCCGTGTCACATGTCGCTGATTAGGAGATTGCATGAGGTTGTCGTTTTTCTTTACAAGTGAAAATACACTTCTACAGAGTTTGGACTATTGCTTCCCGCGCGCTTATTGGATCATATTTATTAATAAATAATTTAATAAATATTGTAAAGTCACAACTTTTCGATTTAGATAGATCCAACCTTCACACTTCGGCTTTGTCAAAATCCGTACAATCAAGCGGTTGAATTCGGGAAATAAAAACGCGCGTGTAAATTCTAGAAAACCAATCTCGACATATGTAATATCTTTTTCTATCTGATAAAAGACCGGATTTTTTTTTTTTTTTTTTTGAAAAATTACGCCTTTGAGCGAGAATTGTACGATTCTGTGACGTATAGGTACGCGCACGCTGCATTGTTTGCGTCCTAGTGCAAATTATCGAATGCTTGATATCGAGTATATGAACACAAATTTCATGTTTCACAAAGCAAATTCTATTGTTTTCATCATTTTACGCAGTCGAACGATCAAAGTTTTACGACACATTTTTGAAATGGTTTTATTTCTTCATCGATAAAAAGAAATATCGTCGTAATAACGCACATATGAGATATAATAAATCTGAGGCTATAAAATGTTTGCACCTTATTCATATATTTTTACCATAAATCTTAACTGCTATAAAATCTCTGATAAGATAATAAGATAGACAAGCAATAAAATATCATAAATACTACGAAAAAAATTTTTCTCTTTCTCTCTTTCCTCTTAGATTTAGTTTTTTCTTAATAAGAAACACAATTTCTTATTAACTTATTGTTAGTCATTAAATTTCTCTGCTGAGTTCTGATTGCCATATAATATCTTTACAATTCTAATAGTTAGTGTGTATCTCTCTCTCTCTCTCTCTCTCTCTATCCATCTATCTATCTATCTATCTATCCATCTATCTATCTATCTATCTATCCATCTATCTATCTATCTATCTATTCATCTATCTATCCATCTATCTATCCATCTATCTATCCATCTATCTATCTATCTATATCTTTTTTCTTCTCTCTTTTGCTCTCGCTTTCGTACTTATTCTTTCTCTCTCATTGAAATAACGAGACATTGTAAAAACCATTTCCAATAGTACATATAAAGGATTTTGTGAAGTATGAAATAGCAAACAAATAAATTGAGATATGGCCTCAATTTTCTAGTCATACTTCATACTCTGACAGTCGCACAGTAAACATCCGCAGAAATGACAATGTCGTAAGTTTACATATCTCATCGTGAACAATGCCACCGTACATCGACTCACTTACAGAAAAGTGTGCACGTTGCACATCACGGAAACAATATCTTTTTATCGACTCTTTCCTTTCTTGTTATGTGCTTTTCATAGTTTTGAATGCGAATTGATATTCTTCTATGATATATGTATGTTATGTTATAACATCAAGTTTTTTCTATCAACTTTAAGAGTCTGTGTATCTGTATCACTCGTCTAAACATTAAATTTAATTTTCATTTAAAAACAATGTAAGCTATAACAAATAGCTTAGATTCTTTTTACTTATTTGTTAAACAGATATGTTAGCTAATTATGTTGTCAACAATGTCGAGTTAGAAATTTATTCAAGTTCCATTACAAAATAAAAAATTATTTTTTAGCTGTATTTCATACTTTTAACTTGAAGCTTTTATCTTAAAATTACAACTGTGTTTTAATACGGATTATTAACTTTGTGATTTTTATTGCAGAGATTATTAATAACTAAAAGTAAAAAATAATGTCAAAAAGATAAATTACTTGATCAATTAGATTAATTAATTACTAGATGAAACTCGAGACAAAAAACAACTTAAGAGAAAAAAAGAGAGAGAGAGAGAGAGTGAGAGAGAGAGAAGTAAATTCTGACACACCTTCAACATAGGTATATGAAATTTATACGAGTTGCGGTGTATCTGAGACTTCGCGAATGGTATTGTGGATCTCGGCAAATGCCGTAGAGTATGCTGAATAATTGGAATATCACAATGGAATATCATGTTGTGCATTGCGATTGCGACAGATAAGGGTCAATGCAAATCGATCTTATGACAACGCCATCGGTGATTTCGTACTCGAACGCTTGTATCTCATCGCGCGCGCGCGCGCGAGTTTACCTCCGATGTTTAGGCCTGACTTTGCGGTTGGTTTACACGCAAATGACGCAATCGTCATTGGCGTCTAGCTGCGACGGCCGACCGTAGATTATGACCGTCACGGCAAACGTCATACTAGTGATTATGCGGCGGCACAAATATTGTATTCGCGCGTGCAACTTGATTGCTGTTGTAAATAAAATTATAAGGTGATAATCTCTTGATTATTCACCGGTAATTGAGTATATGGTCCAACGTGTGACTTGAAAAACTATAGATTTTACTATGGATTTTACACAATAAAACTTTAAATTTAAATTTAATATAATTTAAATTTAATATAATTATTTTATATTATATATATTAATTATATATATGTTTTTTTATATAATTATATATATAATTTATATAATTTTACATAATTATTTGATATAATTATTTAATAAAAAATAATATTTGAAAGACTTTTCTTCTTTTATACATTTTTTAATTTATATACCAAGAATGCAAAAACACAAGTTTAAATTTAGCATCTGACTGTCAATTATCTGTCGAAAACTATTTAAACACCGAAAACCTTTTGATTGGCAACAAAAACTAAAATAGCCTGAGTTTTGAACGCTACGTCAGCTAAGCGGTCGATTGGTTGCACTGGTCCTGCAGTCACAACGGTACGCTTAATTGTCGCGATTGCGGTTCGATTCGTTTAATAAATCACAATCACCGATTCGATGTCGGTTGAGCTAGCGCGATTGCATTAGCATCTCATTATTCTCGCCAGAACGTCTGTAATGAGCTCATGATAATTGAATTTCGAAGAGTACATTTTACCTCGCGGAACATAGGGTATACGTTTCGGTAGCGCGGCTCATTCATCTGGTCAACACGTATGTATGTCGGCATCGAGCAAATGTGTCACACGTTGCTTGGAAAACAGGATATAATGAAGCCTCGTTATATGTAAGACAACTCCATCTAGTTTGCCAACGACACGGTTACTAATTGACTCAATAATTACTTTTTAAGTAATTATCGCGACATTACACGTAGTAAACTTGTCTTATACCAATAGGCGTCTGTATTAATTATGTTACGCACATCTACGAGAGAGATTTTCAGTTTATGTTTTATATATAAATTAAATTCACTCCATTACGAATAATATTCCAGTTATATTTTTACGTTTGTGTTTGATAAACAACTGTGCTCTCTCTCTCTCTCTCTCTCTCTCTCTCTCGTAAGTTTTACAAAAGTTGAATAAGTAAAAGCATGAAATAAACTAAATAATTATTTTTAAAGATCTTGGTAATGTATAATTGTACATATTTGTTATATTTGTACAAAAGTATTTTTTTGCGCAATCTTTCCAGACAACCTACCATCAAGTTAAAAGAAATCTTTCTGTCGCGATACAATCACTCGCAAAGCCTCCGCACGAACTGTCAATTTCTCTTTTCAGTGCACTTAAACTAGTTGCGGGTTTGCGAGCTCGTTACCGAGCGGAAGTCATGTTCGTGCAAAATCGATTAAAAACTTTCTTTCTACTCCGCGCGCGTTGCCGACTTCGTGCAGCGAAGAATTATGTATCTTTTGAGACTGACTTTTTTTTTAAAACGCGATCGATTTGCAAAAATTTGCAAACATGAGATCAAGAAAATGGGGAGGAAAGAGAGAAAGAAAGGGAAACTCTTCCCAAAAAGTTTTGTTGTATAGAATGAAGACATTTGGAAAATGCGAATATTGGAATTTTTTCTCGCGATAGTTGAATTCTTCTGTTGGTTCATCTTTCCAGTAAGCATAGGTACTTTCAAATACTTTGCAAACCGAGTTCGTGGCTCGTGTATGGAATTCTTGCCAGCAAACTTGAGGTTTTACCTCGCCCGGCGATCGTATGCTACAATCGAGTTCGCTTTCCGACGATGAGATCGCGCATCCAAAGGAACGTGAATGTTCTCTAAAGTAGATTTCCAGCTATCGGCCTCAGGTGGCTGGAGTCAGGTGACTAGCGCAAGATGTGAATAAGCAAGTAGAAAGGCAGTTTACATAGTAGAATCCGAAGCAAGTTTGCTGAGATTATGCTAAGCCCGCAGTTTAAGTTTAAAGAAACATTGGGATAACGGCCTGGCATTGCATTAAGATTACACAAGAATTAAGAGAAATAATGCATTTTGTTCCGCGAAAATGCGCGCGCGATTGTAAAAGTCGTACTACGTGTGACAGGCGTGAAACGCTCAAGCGACACACACACCGCGATTCGCAAAACAATTTCCGCGAAATCTCTCGAATTTGATACGACTGTTATATGCAATTAATTTGATTTTAATCGTCATTGTGTACACACAAGAGGAATCTGCAATTAAACAAATCCGAGCGATAAGCACGCTGTTTTAATTGCAAGCACTACTCGTCGCCTATATACCGACGATGCCAATTATAATTACAACTTGACGCGCTCCGCCCGCTCTTTCGGTCTTAATTAATGCGCTCTATTGATATAATTGATGCAAATCGAGTTTTCATCAACGACTTCATGCTCCGTTTCGAACTTTCGTACAGCGCAAGCTCGCAAATCGAGTTCGATTAATTTGGAATTAATCGAGGAAGAGCACGTGGGTGTTCGTTAGTCGCGTGCCGAGGATTCGATATTATGTATATTATAAGACCCGAAAGGCAGTTTAAACTCTATCTAATCGAAATTGGAGCTCTTCGAGTAATGATTTTCATTTGCGCGAAATGAAAACGTTGTGAGACAATCTCATTCAAATTTATTTGTTGAAAGAACATCGAGCATTTTAAACAGCTCATCTCTTTAGCATTAATTAACGGGAAAATATGTGCTCTCGTATGTGTGTTATTAATCACGATATAATCCGTAAAATTAAAACTGCGCTATCGCGTCAGAAAATTTTACAAGTTCCTATACTGTATGTCTTATGCAGATGTAAAAAACCATATTTTTTTCGTTTCATTTTATTTACATCTCCGATAAATTTCTTTTCGTTGCAAGAGAACACCGCAGTTAGTTTCGGATTTAATTTCCACGACTGTTGTCGACTTATATTACACACAGAACTGATTGTATATTGTGTGAGAATCTCTAAATTGCTTTCTTAATTATTTTTCGAACACTTTACTTTTCTCTCGATAAAAAGGATCTCGTTTGCAACATGCACGAAATTAATTCCGTTCTCGTTAGTGTGGTGTTTGCATGGGTGGTTTGTGACCAGAAACCGATCGGCTTCATTGCCGTTTAATTACTTCCGGGAGCTGATAGTTTCGATTGTCGAGCGTGAAGCGCGCGACGATTCTCGAGACTGCGGCTAATGAAACAAGCAAACGATGCCGCATTAATTCTTAAGTCATCACATAATAACAAGCTATATAATTTTTTTACAGTTATTAAATTAATTTATCTATTCGATGAGCAAATAAACAAAAGAAAAAAAACTTTAAATAGAAAATTAAATTGAAATCTCCAAAAATAGGTTTTACAGCACTACAACTGTTTAAAAAAAAAGTCAAACCTTTACATATTATTTCTGAATCGAATTGTGTGGAGTAAATGGCCAATAGGAACCGGTTGCAGGATCTTTTTTGCAGAAATCAAGACAATTTATGTGTGCAGAAATCAAGACGAAACGTTTCGGCTTTTATTCAAGTCATCTTCAGTCGAACTATAGTAGATACAATTTAAATATTAGAATTACAATAAATTACAGAATAAAATAATAAAATGGAACAAGTGAGATTTATATATAACATTGAAGTTGGTCTAATTAACAAAATAGAACAAAATTCTCACCATTATAATGATCAACACTTCATCGATGAATGTTTTAGATATGAGTTCTGTATAGGTGTGTCATGTTTAGCAAGTAGGCAAGAACTGAGAGGCAAAACAATGTTTTGAAAGTCAGTGAAAAGTGTGTCCATTGGCCATTTACTCCACACAATTCGATTTTTATCATATGAACCCGAGGAAGCCCCTCACACACACGTAATTTTGATATTATTTCTGCTTAATTTTTTTCATAGAAACCATAAATATAACGATCAAAGAAGCTCTGTTTACAGAAAAAAATGTACGCATAAAGAATAAAAATTTACGCATTTATATATTTTGCTACCTTTGAACTTATTCTGTCGTTTTGCGTAATCAGTTGAGCCAACGTCCTTTAATAAGTCAAACGCAGTGTCCGGCGATGAAGGTGCACTTGTGTGCACTGTTAAATAATTCAATAAGCTGAGCTTATCTCGTCCGGCGTCATATAAACGCAATTTACGTCTTCAGTGACGCGTGACGATCCGAAGAGCGACATTGTCGGAGAACGACTTTTGTCCTTGGAAAATCTCGCAGGATTTCGACATTTAATACAGTGCGGGAGGAATAGTACGCTACTTGCGGGAGGGATCGCGCCGTTAAAATTAATGTCCGACCGAAACCACCTTTTTTAGTTTCGGCCGAAACCGAAAACGAATATTCGGTTTATCATCAATTTCGGCCGAAATCAAAGC